>SEYY01005390.1:122500-130000 GCA_009176605.1 Armadillidium nasatum
AAAGAGTCTAACTCATGCTCGCTTTTCTTCTTTACGTAAGTTGCACCGCTCACCTGGTTGTTCGAACCACTCGAATATATAATTTTATGGGCACTATCGTTACTGTTTCTTTCTTTCTTGCATTTTGAAGTCTTGATGAATTTGAGCGTTGACGGGGGAGCTTCCTCTGGAGAACAAAACTCCTCCAACATATGAGTAGGGCCAGGAAGTTGATCTATTATTGTGCCATCTTCGACTTTGCAACGTTTTTTCCCTGATTCTGACTTGACCTGAAAAGAAAGGAGAAAATAATTTTACGAATATACATAATTATCAGATTTATTTTAAAAATTACAAATTAAAAGAATAAAAAAAATATAAAAAAATCAATAAAAGCAAATTGGCTACTATAACTGAAAAAAAGGAGAACTTATTTTGCTTAAAAAAAATAATAAAAAAATAAAATAAAAAAATTAAATAGGAATATTAGAAGAGTAGAAAAGGGAAAAACATGTTCAAATTAATATTCATATGAGGGTCAATCCATTTTATCCGTACCGATGATGGTCGCTCGATAATTTTAGAAAACTTTTATATTTTGCATGGCGTTAATGTTATCCCTGGGAAGTTCAAAACCACCATTCGTTTTTGTAGATTTACTCTGGTTGTAACAGGGTGAGCCAAAATGTTAGACCAGGTGGAGCCAAATTTTTCACTTAATAGAGGCTAACATTTTAAGTAATATCTCCAATTGGTAATCTTATACCAATTTCATAGAGATTGATTTGTTAGGGATACTTTAAGTACATTTGGCCTTTCCTGTTTTTTTTTTGTGAAAATAATATTTCACCATGAAAATGAATCCGAAAAATTGTGTTAAAAATCGAAGAAATTTCCATTTTCATGGGTGTATTATTAAAAGAAGGAAATAATTTAACGATATAAAATTTTGTGTGATGATACATACTAAAGTATGGTTTAACTTAAATCTTATTTGAAGTTGGGTAAATATTTTTAAAACAATTTACAGGGTGTTCAAAAATCAATTTTTCGCTGAAAATCGGTAACTTTGAACCTTAATATCTCTGGTTTGGTAAGTGCTAAAAATCTGAAAATTTCACACATTATACTACTACCATAGATGTTCCTTGACCTGCAATATAACTTTGGTATTGCTTATTTAAGAAATACAGCCATTCAAAAATGCTAAAAAAAAAAAAATTTAAAGTGTGTTATGATACCTATAATTATAGTTATTAAGTTCAAGACAATACATAGACAAATGAAATAGTGTGGCATCAAGGAGAAATGAAAACAAAGTTAAAAAAATTTAATTATAAGGTTAATATACATAAGAATGTACCATTATATCTACTTTAAATGACAAAATTAACTCAATAACTTTTAAAAGTTATATTTATATATATATATATATATATATATATATATATATATATATATATATATATATATATATATATTAATATATATATTTATTATATACATATACCATATAAATTCAATCGCAATATATCTGTAATCTTGGCTGATTTTGCCGAGAACTACACGTACGTAAAGACGAAATTCAAGGGTATCATTGGGTCAATTACTTTGCACCCATTTGTTCTGTCGCATTTAGCCAGTAACCCAACCAAAAAGATTTCGAATTAAAAGCTAATGGCATTTCTTTGCATCTTGCCACGGGAAAAAATGCCTGTGATGGGGTTGTAGGAACAACAAAGCGCGAATTAAACAAAGTCAGCTTACAAAGAACAACAACACACCAAATTCTTAATATTGACCAAATATATTCATTCTGCAAAGAGAAATTAAGAAATAACTTATTTTCTCGTAAAAGAAGAAGAAATTAATGAACACATTGAAAGACTTAAAACGAGATATGAAAATTGTTTGAGATTAAGGGAACAAAAACTTTCACAAATACTTTCCACTTTCAGAGAACATAATTAGGTGCTATCCAACCTCAAAAACCACGTTTACGAAGACCACTGTGTAACAAAATTGTTTCATTAAGTTTAGAGATAAATGACACAGTAGGTTGCGTATATGATGACCAATGGTGGATTGGAAAGGTAGAAGAAATAAGTGGGGAACGATGATGTTTACATACATTTTTATCATCCTTCCGGACCCAGAACTTCATTCAAATGTCAGCTTGCGATCGGGTATGGATCCCAATGAAAAATATTTTAAGAAAAATTTCTGGGCTTGAAATGAAAATGTCATTAAAAGGCAGAAATTACAACATCTCAAAAAAGTTTCCGAAGAAATCTCTCTTCTTCTGAACAATCACGTTCGCATTTTTTTTTTTTTTTTTTTTTTTTTTTTTTTTTTTTTTTTTATTATATTATTATAATATATATATATATATATTTATATATATATATATATCAATCTTTTTAAAAGTTATTGAGTTATTTGTCATTTAAAGTAGATATAATGGTACGTTTTTTTTTAAACTTTGTTTTTTTCTCCTTGATGCCACACTATTTCATTTGTCTATGTATTGTCTTGAACTATAATAACTATAATTATAGGTATCATAACACAACTTTAAAAAATTTTTTTTTTTGGCATTTTTGAATGGCTGTATTTCTTAAACCAAGCAAATACCAAAGTTAATATTGTAGGTCAAGGAACATCTATAGTAGTAGTATAATGTGTGAAAATTTCAGATTTTTAGCACTTACCAAACCAGAGATATTAAGGTTCAAAGTTACCGATTTTCAGAAAAATTGATTTTTGAACACCCTGTAAATTGTTTTAAAAATATTTACCCAACTTCAAATAAGATTTAAGTTAAACCATACTTTAGTATGAATCATCACACAAAATTTTATATCGTTAAATTATTTCCTTCTTTTAATAATACACCCACGAAAATGGAAATTTCTTCGATTTTTAACACAATTTTTAGGATTCATTTTCATGGTGAAAAATTATTTTCACAAAAAAAAAACATGAAAGGCGAAATGTACCTTAAAGTATCCCTAACAAATCAATCTCTATGAAATTTGGTATAAGATTTACCAATATGGAGATATTACTTAAAATGTTAGCCTCTATTAAGTGAAAATTTGGCTCCACCTGGTCTAACATTTTGGCTCACCCTGTTGCAACCAGAGTAAATTTACAAAAACGAATGGTGGTTTTGAACTTCCCAGGGATAACATTAACGCCATGCAAAATATAAAAGTTTTCTAAAATTATCGAGCGGCCAACTTCCATTATTTTGGTACGGAAAAAATGGATTGACCCATGAGCAATTCTACACACTATATGTTGTAATAAGCTCATAGAGTAGAAGAATTTTCCTCCATGAGTATCTTTATTTCAGAAATCCTGGAATCACTCTAAAGATCATATTCAATGTGGATCTATAGATAAAAATTATACCCATGAGAAAGTAATTTTGTCAGTGTTCAGCCCAATCGTGTAATCTGAAAAGTAAACTCATATGGGAATATTGTCCCATTGAACAGACACTTCCTGTCGCATTTAGCAAACAATATTTACTCTGTTTACCATGATAATTCAAATGGAGCAATCACCAATAGTAATTCTCTCCTGTTACAAATTTACAGAAATAAAATTATGCAATAAAAACGCATATATGGCGTCCAGATATGAGAATTTGTACATTTTAAAAACTTTATTCCATGTGCAGTCACGTAAAAGGAGGGAGGAGAAGGGGGGGGGGAGATGAAAGCTGTGAAACACATCCACTGAGTGTGTTTCGAAAATTTGAACATTTTCTAAACTGCTAAATACATCTTGTAACTTACTTTACAACAAAACTACAACGTTTTATCTAAAGTATATAACAACGACTTATTCATAACAAATATTTAACACCTAATGTTAAGTTGGTACTGCTATTTACTGAAATAGACGGCCGGAGCTATTACTAACAGAGACTGTAAAATACTAATGTCATGATTTTTAAGACATGTTTCATTATAGGAAGGAATTCAAATTTATTTATACCTAAAAGCGAATAATAATAATAATAATAATAATAATAATAATAATAATAATAGAAATTAAGCCTCATGTCACTAGCCATTTTTGTTATATGAAACTGGTCCGAAGCTTCAGAAATAGCGATTAAAGAAGGATTATATATTATATATATATATATATATATATATATATATATATATATATATATATATATATATATATATATATATATATATATATATATATATATATATATATATATAATTATCACCCCTGGTGGTCAAAGGACTACTAATTTCCACCAGGGTTAGGTTGTGGTGAGTTAGGGTCAGATTAAAGTCCTAAAGGAGTTTGAAGGTGTGTAAGTCAAAGCAAATTGGGAAAATAGATAAAGGAAGTGTGTTCCAGACTTTCCAGTAGAGTATTATTTAAGATTGACCAGAATTATTATATATATATATATATATATATAATATATATATATATATATATATATATATATTATATATATATATATATATATATATATATATATATATATATATATATATATATATATATATATATATATATATATATATATATAGTATATATATATATATTGAAAGCAACATTAATTAAATCTGAAAATTTTAAATTATATTTAAACCCCATTCGAAAGACATTTCAATAATTTCTATCATTTTCTAAATAAAAAAAATTTAGTAAGATCTTTCCATTTTCTTCTCTACATAGTACATGATCTACCTAACCTTGAAATCTGAATAACTGTATTCTCTTTAGCGAAGTTTTGAATCAAGAGTTCAAACAAATCTTTTCAGTGAAATTCTCTCTGAACAGAAAGAGTAATAAGACTGTAATCGTTTATTCTTAATAGGAGGTTCCACGATTGTGGTTCCACTTAGTTATTTTTTTTCTTATATATTTGAAGCTTGGAACACAATAATGCAATTATACGTGAACCGGAGGTTTCATTTTGTTAATTTTTTTTCCTTTACATATTTGATATGACACACCAAATTAGTTTTGATGTAAACTACAAGGATATAAATGATTTGAATACTACTTCAGATTCATCATTTGAAATAGATACATTCGTTGTATTGATGAATTTTAAACGATTTTAATACTGAGCAATGATCATTCCAGAAAGTTTCCAAATACCACTAGAATGTTTAACTTTTTTGTTTTTTAATTTTTGGTTTTCCAATTTACCATTAATTCGCAATATTCTGGTGCGGTAGTTCCAGTAAAAAGCATATATTTCATAACTTTTATCATACAGAAACTAATTATATTTCACCATCATTTTAATTAATAAACTACGATAATATGAAATATAATTAAATAATTATAATTCAATATTAATCAGGTTTTCCGTCTCCGAGTGGGAAACTAAAGAGATTTGTGCATGTGTGTGTGTTACGAAACTACTTATCAAAGAAACGGAAAATAGATAAAGATAGTCATACTATAAAATATCAGAAACCTAGACATAGTCAAGGAAAACCTTTTATAAGAGAAGAAGAGTGTGTCTTAAAACTCCGATCATCATTCTTATTACATTTCAAAGGTAATATTTCAAAATTATTTAATTTAGTGAAAATGAAAGTGATTATAAATTGGTGTTCTTGTTCTATGTACAACAGAGAAATTCGTTAACAGTTGCTTCGTTATATATATATATATATATATATATATATTAATATAATATATATATATATATATATATATATATATATATATATATATAATATATATATATATATATTATATATATTCATTTTCATTATTTCTTATTCAAATATGTAAATACATGTAATTTTAATATATAGTATAATATAGGAGGTGCCCATTCGCTCTCGGCCCCAGATACAAGTTAAAAGATATCAAAGTAGTGGTCACAAGATAATAAAATTTGCCAAATCGAACAAACCATAGTGTGTGAGGATGGTGCTGACATCGCAATAAGTGTTGGAAATGATCGCCATTAGAGTAAAGGCATGCCTACACACGCTTTCCCATGTTGCCGCCAACATAGTAGGAGTCACTGTCAATTGCCTGTTGAACGTCGTCTTTCAGTTGCACGAGAGTCCTTGGCTTGTTGCGAGACACTTCTCCTTTCCGCATGCCCATAGGAAGAAATCCGACGGGGTATATAAGGTCAGGTGACCTTAGTGGCCAAAGACCCATGGTAATTACCAATCTTCAAAGCAGGCCTTAATTTCGTACATGCTGACGTTGGAGGTACGGCAAGTGAAGCCACCCTGCTGAAAATAGTCAGTACGGAGTTCCTCGTCATCCAAATGGTTTACGAACACATTGAAGATGTTCATTTACAAATTTTATTAACTTATGACTAGTACTTTGATATTTATTAAGCACATATCTGGGGCGAGAGCAAGTGAAACACCTTGTAGTATCTACAGAACATTGATTTTAAAAATTTAAATACGTGAGAACATGGACAGACATGCAAAATTCTAGAACTTCAAATTTAGAGTTCTTAATTGAGGGGTAATTCGATTTAGTCTTGGGATTGTAAATTTGGCCCCCACCACTAAACAGCCTTTCACTCTCAATAAAAAAAAGTGGATCAGAGAGACATTTACAAGCCAATATAAAGGTGTGCCACAGGTTGTGCTCACGAAATCAAGCATGACGTCACATTAGACCAGCGAAAATATTTAGAAGATTCTTTGACTTTCGTGGGACACCTCGCTATAGCAATTAACAGCTGATCTATATGAACAAACGTAAATATATTTTAAAATATAATTTAATCAGTCATTTAATTAAATTAAGCAATCTTAATATCATAAAGGACATGTGGGAATATATAATAACGTGAGTCAAACGAAGATTTTAAAGACTTTGGCGGCAGCTTTAATTAAAAACATTGGAACTAACGAAATCCCGAATAACTGAAATAATTAATTTACTTCATTTAAAACAAATTTAAAGATCCGAAAATGCAAAAATATTTATCCGTAATAATTTGCAAACAAATCTATATAAGTAAGTATATTTACAAAAAGTACCGTAATAAAAGAAAGCACTAGCCTAAAGGCGGCTACACACGTGCTGAGTTCGTCGAATTCTTGGCCCAACATGGCAAATGTTTGTTCATTGGCTTGGTTTGCCAAATGCTCAAATCTTTTCCATCGTTTGTCGGTAAATTGACACACATCAAAGAAGCGAATGTTTAGAATTTGTCCCTGTACACATTCGTTACTACTTCGTCATTGTAATTAAAGTAAATTTGTACATATTCGTACCTAATTTTCATATATATATATATATATATATTATATATATATTATATATATATATAATATAATAATATATATATATATATATATATATATATATATATATATATATATATATATATATAGATAAAACGATTTGGTCAAAAGTATGTACCGATCATTTATTTGGTCAAGATATTTAAACGAGTATTTTAATTAAAAATAAAAAAACTTTGTCTACGTTTTAGATTCGATAAAGGTGACCATATTTTTCTGACCAAAGATT
>SEYY01005390.1:142500-145000 GCA_009176605.1 Armadillidium nasatum
ACTCCGGTTGGCTGGAAGCTGTGTCCGGTCAGCGTTTTTTATTACGCCCCCGGAAATCAGGCCGTATATGGCTTCTGTTAGATCACTAATATATTATATATATATATATATATATATATATATATATATATATATATATATATATATATATATATATATATATATATATATATATATATATATATATATATATATATATATATATATATATATATCGATCATTTTCCCATTTCAGAGCTCATTTAAATGATCTGGAAAATATTCCCACATTTTGGATACTGGGCTTCCTTTTCGTGATCACAAACCCATCCGCGGGAACGGCTCTTATGTGTTTCAGAGTCTTCGCTGCCGCTCGAATCTTACATACAATAATGTATCTTTCGGAAATCTTTCCAATCAGAGCTCTCTGTTTTGTGACTGGTCTATTGGTCAATTTATACATGGGCATTAGCATTGTTTTATACTTATTGTAAGAAAAGACACAAAATTTGAAATTTTTATTTTATTCCTAAAAGAATTTTTTTTTTTTTTTTTTAAGTCTTAATGTATGTTTTTTGGTATGAAGGATATAATACCAATGATTATTAATTTTGTCTAAGGAAATAATGAGGAAATAAATATTTGGAACCTGCAGACCGAAAAATTAACGATTCAAATTTCACGGAGAGAAACGTTAACGGATATATATATATATATATATATATATATATATATATATATATATATATATATATATATATATATATATATATTATATATATATATATATATATATATATATATATATATATATATATATATATATATATATATAGTGTGTGTGTGTATTCTACACATAAATATGTGGGTAAAAATCCTAATTGTAAGACTATTTTCATTTATGTTCAAATTACAGCGTTCTAAAGGCTTTAAGTTTAAACAACCAATCAAGTAGACAAGCATATGACAAACTACGCACAAAAAATTGTCATTCTTCAACTAATCTCCTCTCAGTTGTGAATTAATTTGCGTGATAACAGTGATAAAAGTGATAAACAATGCCACATATCTATTCAAATCAAGAATTATGCGAATCCGATATTTGTTTATGGTTTTTGCAACAAGGAATCCTAAAAGCTGTGGTTGAATGTCATCTGTTTCCGCATCATAGAATTCGGGTTAAAAAAAAACATTTTTTCAACAACATTGTATGAGAAAACCCGCAGACTTTCCAGTGCGTACATCATATCTGAAGGACAAGTGGTAAATGAAGTAGAAGACATTCTGGAACGAGTGGAACAGAGCCCTACGACTAGCTCACGAAGAATTGCCGCTCAACTTGAAATTCCTCAAACAAAAGTGATCTGCACTTTACACAAACAGGGCTTATATCCATACCACCTACAACTAGGAGACTATGCTAGATGCATGTAATTTTGTCGATGAATAATCGCTAATTGTCATTAGATTCCATACATACTTTTTACTGATAAAGTAATATTAACTCGTAACGGCGGCGAAAATATCAACAACTCTCATCGATGGTCTAACGAAAATACCTACGAAATAATCGAAACAAATTTTCCGCATCGTTTTCCTGTTAACGTGTGGTGTGGGATTGTCGATAAGTCATTTAACTGGTCCTTTCTTTACTGAGAATCGCCTAACAGGAAAACGTTATTTGGAAACTTGACAAAATGAGGTACAAGGTCTATTAAATGTTCCTTTAAACATACGAAATGTTCCGTCTTACCAACAAGATGGAGCTACTAAACATTTTGCTCAAAAGGAATGAAACTTTTCCAGAACTATGGATTGGTTCAGGTGGGCCTGTTAGTTGGTCGCCAAGGTCTCCTAATCTCACACCATTGGATTTTTCGTTTATGGAGCTGGTTGAAAAGTGAGGTGGACGATCGAGATACATTAAAGCGCCGAATTTTGAATGCTTCAGCTCACATAAAGAAAATCAAGAACTTGGGAGCAACAAATAATATTCGCAGATGAGCCAGAAAATGTATAGAGGTTCATTGGTGGTACCTTTGAAAATTTACAGACTGCTTGTTCATACTTACACCTTTGGAATGCTGTAATTCGACAACATATGAAAATTGGATTACAACTTTTGGGTTATTGACTCATACATTTACATGTAGAATACACTCCCGGAGTTTGTTGCGTTTTTCACGAATTACCCAGAATATATATATATATATATATATATATATATATATATATATATATATATATATATATATATATATATATATATATATATATATATATATATATATATTACTGATGGGACGATTAATCGTCGTCACCAGCAAAATCGGCATATTTTTTTAATCGTCATCGTCAATTTTTATGCCGATTATTTTACTTATATTGGCTTATAAATATCTCTCGGCTTCTTCCTGTTTAGTAAGTGTGGGCCAAATATACACTCCAAGACGAAATCGAATTACTCTAGAAACTGGAGAAAAGATTGTTTCTGCATCACAACTTAAGAGATCCAAATTTT
>SEYY01005390.1:147500-165000 GCA_009176605.1 Armadillidium nasatum
TAATAATATAATATAATATATATATATATATATATATATATATATATATATATATATATATATTATATAATATATATATATATATATATATATATATATATATATATATATATATATATATATATATATATATATATATATATATATATATATATATATATATATATATATATATATATATATATATATATATATATATATATATATATATATATATATATATATATATATATATATATATATATATATATATATATATATATATATATATATATATATATATATATATATATATATATATATATATATATATATATATATATATATATATATATATATATATATATATATATATATATATATATATATATATATATATATATATATATATATATATATATATATATATATATATATATATATATATATAACACAAATATGGCTACCAAGAGGAAATTTGTTTTGGCAACAAAGCATCGGTGTACTTTATTTTTTTAAAGAAACAAATATCATTACCTTTCGTTTTTTCTTTGGTGCTTCTGATTTGACTACAATAGGAATTTCTATATCATCCGGTATTAAGGCTTCCGCAGCTTTATGTTTTAAAGTATTTGCATGTTTTTCAATACTGCTTAATTTGGTAGTCAGAATAACATTACAGCATGTACAGCAACAATTCCGCTCGTTTCCATCAACTCTTCTTAGCCACTTGCTATATTTTGGAATGGCAATCCATTCATCACGAAACTTTTGAGGATAATTTATTTTTACATTAACAAGTTTTAGCATTTTTAATAACACTTCACCAATTAAATGAACTTTTTATACACAAAACACTCCCTCCTAATAATGATAGGCTGATATTATGGAGAAACCAAAAATATACTTGGTAAACGCTCTAGCGATAGCTACGTCATTGGAAACTGAGTTGCCAGAAGTTGCTATTTTGAAGTATTGCCAATTTAAATATTAAATATCGTTGATTAAAAATAACAATAATAACAACAATAATAATAATAAAAATGAATACATATTTCAAAATATCGTAAAGTTAAATTAGGATATCTAAATATTCGTTAATAAGATATGCCGAAATGAATTAATATTTTAGGTTAATAAATAATAAAATTAAAATTATTAATCAACTTACAAGTAGATAAATCCTATCTTTAAAAATTTCTCAAGCTCTAAAGCTACCAAAAATGATAATTTCTTGAAAGGAGATGTAGGTCCTTTTTCTAGCACCTAGTTTTAGCTCTCAACTAAAGCTTAGTTAAACGTATTTAAACATGATTTTGTTACGTGTGCAATTAATTTTTTCAGAAAATTTTTTATTAAAAGAAAGAAAATTAAATATTGATGTTAGGAACAAATAGTTGCATGGGCTATTGAAAACTGTAATCATTAGAACACAGTTCTTGATGGGCTGATAATTCGAGTTAATAATAATAAAAAAGGAGAATACAGAAGAAATTTCTATTACAACAGCAAAACACAGTAATCAGTTCCTGATATAAGGGAAATAATTTGTTTCCTTAGTTAATACTGTGTAATTTATACTTACCTTATACTTGTTTTATTTTTAACTTACGCTATTACCCACCTTTTATTGTATTTTCTTTCCTAAGATGGAAAAATAGTTTATTATTTTAAATAACTTTTAATAAATGTTATTTTAAATGTTATTTGAAAAGACCCTTTACATAAATCTAATATATATATATATATATATATATATATATATATATATATATATATATATATATATATATATATATATATATATATATATATATATATATATATATATATATATATATATATATATATATATATATATATATATATATATATATGGAATAAAATGGAGCAATTACACTGACGTGGGAATTAATTTGAGCAATAACTTTTTAATGAACTGGCAACACACGTGAATCATTTTTGTTGGAGGTACTTAGCAACTATTCAGCGACTGTCGACTAGCCTCACTCTTCGCCTATTTTTGAGGTTTATATATAGTTTTCGTGATGTATTTTTTGGTAATGTTTTAATTTTGTAATTACTTTGGCTATGAAAGAAAAGAAGTACATTCAGCGTTTCAGAACAGCATGGCAAGAAGATGAACGATTTAAAGGTTAGTCGCATCAGCTGATTGAAATTTTCATTCAAATATATCAAGTTTCCATGTGAAATTGGCAACGTTTACTGACCATGTTTTCCATGGATTTGATCGTTTGTTGGAACAATTCCACAAACACACACACAAAAAAAATCCCAATTTTAAAAGTTTATTCTGCAATTCATTCAAAATACATTAATAAAATATGCAAAGAAACCGTTTTCATTTGAAATTTAAATTACATCATGTAGTAAACGTTGATACAAAGTACAATATGTATCGATATATATATATATATATATATATATATATATATATATATATATATATATATATATATATATATATATATATATATATATATATATATATATATATATATATATATATATATATATATATATATATATATATATATATATATATATATATATATATATAAAGCGCCGTTTTCAATGCTCAAAAACTTAATTCCTCCATCTTTCTACTCGACACAATCTTCCACACAACTATGTAATCTTCACAACTCAAACCTTCATCTGTCCTCAATATTCTCGGAGTTTCTTTTTCTCGTGATCTTTCTTGAAAAGATCACATTATTTCTCTTTCTAAAGCTTCTAAGAGGGGTGTTCTGAGGCGCCTTCGTGGTTTTATTACGCCACCATTTGCTTGCTCTGTATAGGGGTGTTGTTCGCCCCTGTATGGAGTACGCCTCTCACATCTGGGGTGTTTCCACACATACAGCTATTCTTGAAAAGGTGGAGTCTAGGGCTTTTCGTCTCATCAATTCTCCTACTCTTACTAACTCTCTCCAGTCTCTTTCTTCCCTTCGAATTGTTGCGTCACTTTCTCTATACTATCGCTATTACAACAGACATTGCTCTTCTGAACCCTCACGTCGCATACCTCCTCCAGAAGGACTCGTGCGACACGACTTTCTACACAGTCTCATCCTTTCTCTGTCCAACTCTCCGACCCGACCCCAGACTTAACAGCTATGCTCACTCTTACATGTACTCTACTGGTAAAGTCTGGAACACACTCCCTTTATCTGTTTTTTCAACTTCCTTTGACTTACACACTTTTAAACGCCGTGTATCGGGTCACGTCGGCCATTAGCGATTAGATCGCGAATATTCCCAAACTCTGGTGGAATTTGGAAGGCCTCCGGCCTTTGCCCACCAGAGGATATATATATATATATATATTATATATATATATATATATATATATATATATATATATATATATATATATATATATAATATATATATATATATATATATATATATTAATATACTGGTGGAACGAAGGTTAGAGTTAACCAAATTCACAAAAATTGAACAAAACCAAACCAGGACCAAATTAATTAAAAGGCATATATATATATATATATATATATATTATATATATATATATATATATATATATATATATATATATATATATATATATATATATATATATATATATATATATATATATATATATATATATATATATATATATGGTCAGACTTTACATTAGCGGCCATGCATAACTCAAAAACTACTAACCGTACATTAAAAAGGGTTATATTTTTGAATTCCTTGGGTAATTTGCAGTAAGAAAAGCTATAAAAAAAAAAAAATTTTAAATAAAAAAAAAAAAAATTACAAAAATGTACGATAAGTTCATGATTAAAAAGTAGAACATGCAAAAAAACCGAACATTTGTCTAAGGGGGGCTCTGCCTCCCGTACCCCCCGACCCGTGAGTGATGATGATACTGTAGACTACTTTTCCTGAAGACGATTTGGGGTATTTCCCATGTTTTCCAATTTCTAAAAAAAAAATTTAAAAAATGACATTGCCAGGCGTACGATTTTTGCGAGGCTTAGAAAGAGGTAAAATTTATTTATGTAATAAAGTTTATTATAAGAATTTATTTTTTATTTCCCAATTTTTCTTACCTAAAATTTCATAAGGATTTCAAAAATATAATAATTTTTTATGTAAGATTAACACTTTTTGAGTTATGCATGGCCGCTAATGTAAAGTCTGGCATATATATATATATATATATATATATATATTATATATATATATATATATAATATATATATATATATATATATATATATAATATATATATATATATATATATATATATATATATATATATATATATATATATGGATGTTCCACACATACATCTCTTGTCGAAAAGGTGGAGTCTAGGGCTTTTCGTTTTATTAAACTCATTTGTTCATGCCAGTTCTCCAATCTCTCTGCCCCTCGAATTTTGCGTCACCCTCTTTCTATCGCTGTTGCAACGAACACTACTCTTCTAAACTCTCGCGTCGCATACCTCCTCCATTGAGGAGTCTTACGTGTACCCTACTGGCAAAGTTTGAAATACACTCCCTGTATCTGTTTTCCCAACTTCCTTATACTTGCACACTTTTAAACGCCGTGTATCGGGTCATATCGGCCATTAATGATGACCAGATTTCAAGTATTTTCCCAAATCTGGTGGAATTTGGTAGGCTTCTGGCATTTGCCCACCAGTGGATATATATATATATATATATATATATATATATATATATATATATATATAATATATATATATATATATATATATATATATATATATATATATATATATATATATATATATATATATATATATAGGAACCGACCGGGGTTGGAATTTGGCCGGGGCCGGGGCCGGGGCCGGGGTCACCCAAATTTGGCCGGGGCCGGGGTTCTGGCCGGGGTTTCCTAAAATTTGTAAAGAGGTCAAAAGCACTGAAATTTAAGGTTAAGAAAATCAGATATAAGGTTTATTTAATTGTAAGGAAGGAGTAGAATAGCCAACATTCACTTAAATTAATGATTATATGCATTTTCTAAAAAAAAAAAAAATCAAAAATTACAGTTTTGTATAGTTAAAGTTTAAAAAAAGTACAAAAATTAAAAAAAAAAAAAATATTCTAATTCATAATAGTGATTCAACAGGTTTACTTAAGTAAGACCCTAAGGTAAAGTTTGAAAAAATGTAAGATATAAAATTATCAATTTAACCTGTATTTATACATATCATTGTTATTTTATTGCAATGTATCAAACTTGTATCATTTAGCTGCATTATTTAAAAATTATTATTTTGTTTATACTTTCAGTCAATATGGCTAAAAGATCAGCTTCTGCAGTATTTGAATACTTTACAATGTTTCAGGATAGGCTCGAAATA
This sequence comes from Armadillidium nasatum, assembly GCA_009176605.1. NCBI lineage: Eukaryota > Metazoa > Arthropoda > Malacostraca > Isopoda > Armadillidiidae > Armadillidium > Armadillidium nasatum. The sequence continues at coordinate 152,857 of SEYY01005390.1, forward strand.
GCTAAATGTTAACATCTGCAGTCAGAAAATTAGAAGAGAACCTCCGGGTGCTACAAGTAAAAAAAATTTCAACCAAATCTTTTTGGAGTATCTAAAATCAAAACACAAAGATGAACATTCACTAGCAGAAAAGGAGCGGTCAAAAGAAACAGAAAAGGAAAAAAATCTTAATTTTCTTATATTTTTGAAATTTTTTTTTTTTATTATTTGACTGATTGAGCTGAAATTTTCAAAGTATGTGAATTTTTTCACGAAGTTCTGAGTTGATTTCGAGCATTTTTTTGAGTCTATAACGGTTTGAAACTTATTTGGACCCAAAGTTGAAAAAAATGAATAACTGGATCAAACCACTGGTCCACATGAGCTGAAAATTTAGCTGAATACCTTTGCCCCAATTTCTTTGCATTGGTGGGAATAGGTTTTTGATATCACGTCTAGAAAAAAGTTATAATAAAAAACTTGAAAAAAAATTGCAAAAAATCGTACCCTTCTGGAGGAAAAAATATTTTATAAAAAACGCTACCTACTATTTTTTTTATTTGTGAATTGTTTAGAAGAGTGCAGGGTAACAATATTTATTTAGTGCATATTTAAATGCTCTTTGTTTGAAGCGAGATATAGCCTCTCAAACTTTGGGAATTTTTGAAATTTGGCCAAAAATGGACCTTTTTGAAGGCTATATCTCAAAACCAACGAATGTCATCGAATAAAGTACATAGAGGAATTTGTAGCCCACCCCTCCTCTATACACACCAAAAATAGGAAATGTCATAGTTGTATTTTTTTTTTTTTAAATTTTGTCTGAAAAGGTGGATTTTTTAGTTTCAAAAAATTTTTTTTCTATAGTTGGTCAGTTTTTGGCTTATAACATTTTTTCTATAACTCTGGGAACAAAAGTCTATTAGAATGACTTTTGTATCCCATTTAATTTTGAATAAATAGTCCAATTTTCAGCTCATTCTAAAAAGTGGTTTGCACCGCCATTCAATTAAAAAAGGGTAAAATTTCAACAAAAAAAAAAAATAAATAAAAACTTTTAACCATAATAGACTCGGAAAAACGCTAGAAATGGACTTTTCTTACCGGTAAAAAATCTATATAACTGAAAGTTTTGCAGAATCGGCTGAAATTAAAAAAAAAAAAAAAATTTAAGTATAATTTGCCATTTTAACCCCGGCCGGCAACCCCGGTTTTCCCTGATTTTTGGCCGGGGCGGGGCCGGGGCCGGGGCCGGGGCCCCGGTCGGTTCCTATTAATATATATATATATTAATATATATATATATATATATATATTATATATATATATATATATATATATATATTGAAATTGTGGTAGTCAAAAATGAGTTAAGAAAATGGGTAAAGGGAGTGTGCTCCAGATTTTACCAGTGAAGTATATGTAAGACGAGCAGCATATCGGTTATGTATAGGGTCAAAAGAGTTTAACAATGATAGAATGAGACTGAGGAATGATGTATATGGAGGTGAGCGACTTTCAGAGCTCAGAGGAGCAGTGACCTTTGTAATAGTATATACAGTGTGACGAAACAACTTGATTGACATATTAATTAAGGAGATAGAAGAGCATAAGAGTGAAATTTTTGATATGCTGAAAAGCACTAGACTCCACCTTTTCAAGATCTGTTGGAATTCAAACTGGGATCTCAGTCGGAACCATTGTTAGATTTTCTTTTAGCAATTCCACAATTCTGACAATCAGTTTCTTTTCTGCTCACCAAAAAGAGATCAAAATAAATTCCTGCGCGCATCTTTCAAGTATAGTCATTAAGAACAGTGGCGAATCGAGCCTCGGCATTGTTTGGATATCGCATCTCCAAGCATCACCGAGGCAGCCTTATGTTTAGCTATTTTTCTCTTTAAATAGGTAATGTGTGAGTAAATGCTTGTAAATTTTGGTTAACATGAGAGGAAAAGGTGTCAGGAGTTGGGGGGAGCATAGACACTCTAGTGGAAGATGAAGATACATTAGGGACTCTCTGAGAAGGTGAAACGCCAAAAGGAACAAACCGAAGGTCAACGGAGTGAAACGGAATGGTCTAGGTCATCCTGTCACTCCACTGGTTATACCCAGTGGGGAATACATAGCTTTGGACGCCGCTACGTCTTTTATTTTATATATATATATATATATATATATATATATATATATATATATATATATATATATATATATATATATATATATATATATATATATTATATATATATATAGTAATGGGACGATTAAAAAATTTTTGGCGATTTCGATTATAGTAAACTTGACGATGAAATTGAAAAAGTGTTTTAAAAATTTAAATTATTTACAATAAAGAAAAATAAAAATGTCTTTTCTTTATTCAAATGTGTAAATGCATATAATTTTAATATGTGAAGTATAAATGTATAGGGGTGTCCCATTCGGTCTCGGCCCCAGATATACGCTTATAGATATCAAAGTACTGGTCATAAATTAATAAAATTTGCTACGAACAAACGTTGGTGTGTGAGAAGCGAGGTAGAAGCAGAGAGGTCGCGTCACTTTTCACACGAACAACGTCGTCATGTACGAAATCGAATCCCTTGAAGATTGGGCCATTTTCAAGGAACTTTGATGGCAACCTTCTTCAACATGGAAAAGCGTGTGGAGACATGCCTTGATGCTAATGGCGATCTCTTCCAACACTTGTTGATGCTGCCAGCATAATTCTCGTACATTTTATTAACTTATGACTAGTACTTTGATATCTATAAGCTCATATCTGGGGCCGAGAGCAAGTGGGACAAAACCCTAGTATCTTCAAAACATCGATTTTAAAATTTTTAATGTGTGAAAACAAAAACAGACGTGCAAAATTTTAGTACTTAGAGCTCTTAAATTGTGATGCAGAAGCATAATCATTTCTTCAATATTTGAGGTAATTCGACTTTCGTCTTGGAGATATATGGTCTGCCCCCCCCCCCCCCCCGCATTCTAAACAACCTTTCACTATTTTATAGAAGAGGATGATGCAGAGACATTTAGAACCAAAATATATGTTAATTGGCTGAAAATTGACGATAACGATTTAAAAAAATACCGATTTTGCCGTTGACGATTAATCGTCCCATCATATATATATATATATATATATATATATATATATATATATTATATATATATATATATATATATATATATATATATATATATATATATATATATATATATATATATATATATATATATATATATATATATATATATATATATATAATTTTAATAATTTATTTTTCCCAGACTGGCTGCAACGGGTTCCATATGATGATACGAAAGCTAGATGCAGAGCTTGCGGCATCATTATTACAGCTCATATGAAATCTTTAATTGGACATCATGTTGGCAAACATCATAACATCAAACTGAAGGTGATTTTGTTTTAATGAAATAAGGTCCTGTTTGTTTGTTTGTTTGTGTGTGTGTGTTTGTTTGTGTGTTGTGTGTGTGTTTTACTAGTTTGCATGTGCTTTACTCTGTAGTTTTTGTTGGAAGTAGAGACCGGGTTTTAATTCATGATGGCTTTAGTTCAAATCACATATATATATATATATATATATATATATATATATATATATATATATATATATATATATATATATATATATATATATATATATATATATATATATATATATATATATATATATATGCATTAATTGTCCAACTTCAATATTGTTTTATAATTATATTTTATCTTTATTGCTCAAATTAATGTGTTTGGTGATACCGTTTATCTTTGACAATTTCTTTAATATTTGATGTTAATTGTGATGCTACACATCTCAAATCACTCTCTACATCAAGCCTTGCTCGATATTTTTATCTCATGTAAGTAAATGTAGAAAAGGCAGACTCACAGAAGTACGTGGAGGAAACTGAATCAACAGCCTCGTAGCTTCCATTGCAACTTGTTGTTACATAGGTAGGCAACTCAACCAAAAATCATCAATAGTCATATCTGGAAGTTTTGCTCTTGCTTGGGAAATCACTTTTAAGCTTGATGGAATGCTCTTGAAGTTAATCTTGGAGTATGTCCACATGATCGATGTTGAATGAATTTGTTGCCAATTTAAATTTCCAATTTTCTGAAAAAATATCTTGAAAATCCTTTCCTAATTTGTAGGTCAAGGGTATCGGATGTCCTGTAATTGGGCTCTTCATACATTCTTAACAAATTTTTTTCTTGTTTTTTTTTTTTTCACAGTTTGAACGCCACCTCTGAAAATTTCTTTACGCCTTCCAAATTACTCCGTTTAGGGTCATCATTATCGTATAGATAACAACTACGCCTCGAATATTTCGTGTGGTTCTCGAAAAATAGTGTTTACATTTCGTCAATTTTTTTTTCAGTATCTTTCTAGCCACCGAATTATTTTTACATTCAGTTTTCAATATCGCAATTACAATTGACATTGCATAGCTCAACCCTATATTTGCATATCGTATTACATTGAGAAAGGTTCTTGCGACTCGACTTTCTGCAGAGAATATTTGCGCTGTCCAACTCTTTGACCCCGAATTTAACCGTTATACCTATTCCTTTACGTTTCCCATTGGAAAATCTGAAGCACTTTTTCATAAATTTTTCCAACTTTGTTTTGCTTATCCAATTTTGAGCACCGAGTATTGCAACATGGGCTTTTTTGTTATGTATACCATGAATTTTGTGTATATATATATATATATATATATATATATATATATATATATATATATATATATATATATATATATATATATATATATATATATATATATATATATATATATATATATATATATATATATATATATATATATATATATATATATATATATATATATACAACCTCACTTATCATGTTATCAAAAACCTTGGCAAAAAAATGTACTTTTTTAACAATATTTTTTTTTATATATCATTGGTTCTTATGCAATATAAGTCATTGTGTTTCATAATGATTTTGCATATAACCAAGATCTCTCTCTCATATATATATATATATATATATATATATATATATATATATATATATATATATATATATATATATATATATATATATATATATATATATATATATATATATATATATTCCTAAGGAATAGGGATCAGAGGCCTACAAGATATCTACTTAAGTTTGAGAGAAGTCTAATTTAGGCCTGAAAATAAGCGTTGACATGTCTTAAAGCACAGAATTTGAAGTACCGTTATACAAGTTAAATGAAATTGGAAAATAGGGAAAGGAAAAATAAGTGTTTTAGAATACCTGTAGATTAATTACATGAAAGAATGAGCGTACCGCTCCTAAATATAAGACCAGAAGATGGATGAGGCTTGGAAGAAGAGTAGTGATTTCTCAAAGAGAAGTCAAATGATTTGAAAGTTAATATGAACAATGTCCGACGATAGTATAGAGAGTGATGACACAGCACGACGACTAGAGAGATACTAAAGAGACCAGTGGGATTATTGACAAGATGAAAAGTCATAGATTCCATCTAGCCTTTCCAAAAGAGTTACGTAAGTGGAGTTTTCCCTAATATGCCACGCAGGGGAACGACACCCCTAAATAAAGAAAGCTACTGGGAAAACGTGAATACTTTCTGAAGGTGCCTCAAAACGAAGGACCTCTTAAAAGCTTTCTAGTGAAACAGAAATTCAAATCTGCTCAATCTTTTTGCTTCCATTTACTTCTCGTCTTCAACTTTCCGATTCCATTCTTGCCGATCTAGATGGAATTTCCCGGTGGGACCACCACAACCTTGTGAAATTCAACTCTTTGAAAACGCAACTTTTTCTCCTCTCTCTCTCTCTCTCAAAAAAACACCTAACTTTCCAATCCCCTTCGACGTCTCTCCATCTCACCTGTGAACAACATAAATATTCTTGGTCTGATCATAAACAAAAAATTATCTTGGAAACATCATATCACAATGGTTTCTAAGGCGGCCTCTAAAAAGCTGGGAGTTCTGTTCAGATTGCGGGAATTTTTTTCTTCTGAACAGTTACTTCAATTATACAAGGGTCTTATCCGTCCTTGTATGGAGTACTGTTCTCATATTTGGGATGGTACCGTTTCCACCCTGCTTTTGGATAAGGTTGGGTCTAAGGCTAAAAACTGATAAACTGTCCCCAACTTTCAAACTCCCATGACTCTCTATCTCTGCAATGTGACGTTGGGGCACTCTTGCTTTTCTATAGGTACAACAACGGTAGGTGCTCGAGGGAGTTGACCTCTCGTATTCCACTACCATTGCGTCGCCCTCATAGCACAAGGGGTGCCTTGCTTGCACATGAATTTTATGAAATATAATATATATATATATATATATATATATATATATATATATATATATATATATATATATATATATAATATATATATATATATATATATATATATTAGAGTTCTCTGCTAAACGCTCGCAGACTAAATCATAAGCTTTGTGCTATAGGGCCCGGGTTCGATTCCCCTATAGCAAACTTTAAACGTTGACGTTTAATATATATATATATATATATATATATATATATATATATATATATATATATATATATATATATTATATATATATATATATATATATATATATATATATATATAGTTTTTATTAATATAGAGAATATCTGTTCGTCATAAAAAAAAAAAAAGTTCTATTTCCGCACTCCTAATTAGGACACCACGGTTCTAAAATGCCAAATCTAAAATTTGGTGTTTTTTGGTCCTCCAACTCGTCCCCTTACTACTATATTATATATATATAATATATATATATATATATATATATATATATATATATATATATATTATATATATATATATATATATATATATATATATATATATATATATATATATATATATATTATATATATATATATATATATATTCTCCAGCGCTACCTGATGTTACGTCCTGAAATTATTCGTAATATAAAAATAGAAGAATATAGAAAGGATCACTTAAAACCTGAAGGAAAAGAATATGACACCAATTCTAGAGAAGACAAAGACGACGAAGCCGAGTCTCATGGTTTGCAAATATGCGGTGAAAACACCGCCAGGCACCCAAGGTTTGGCAAAAGGGTTTTCAATCCTAGAAAATTAAGATTAAGTTCCTCTAATTTTCGACCTGATGATGATTTAGATATGTTTGGTAAAAGTATCGTTGCTCAGATGAGGACGTTGCCTCCTGAATATTTTATTTCGTTGACCTCCGAAATCCAGAATTTGGTTTCCCAGAAACGGTTAAAAGCTCTTACTGAGAAAAATGCTCACGTCGGCAATAATGATTCCACCACACAAGTCATCACAGTTTCTGTAGGAAGCTCAATTCCCGAAGTAGAAGAAACTAATCATCATATTAGTGATGTTCATAATACTGAAAATAATTAACGTTTTTATGTGTGTATATTTGTATGTTGTTGTAACAAAGTCATTATGTATGTTGAAGTGACGTGAGATAATAAATATAGATTTAAAAAAAATATTCCTTTTGGTATCTCAATTTATGGGAATATTTTTAATATATTTTGTGATATAAATATGCAGATTGCTTCTTGTTATTTTAAATATGTAGTCGTTTTGATATATATATATATATATATATATATATATATATATATATATATATTATATATATATATATATATATATATATATATATTATATATATATATATATATATATATATATATATATATATATATAGGGTGGTTAAATTTTAAGGGGCGATGTTGATTTTGATAAAACACAAATTACTTAGGAATTTATTGTCATTTCTTTTATTATGATAATATGGTATGGTTCAATTATGTATGGAACAAAATATCGGCCAAATGGCCGCCGCGACCTCGGCGGCACACCTCCATCCGATGGTCCAAATTTTCGATGACGATGAGGCATAATTGGGGTTCTATGCCGTTAATGTGCCGAATTATCTCATCCTTTAGCTCTTGAATTGTTGCTGGCTTATCGACGTACACCTTTTTCTTTCAAATAACCCCAAAGAAAGAAGTCCAACGGTGTCAAATCACATGATCTTGGCGGCCAATTGACATCGCCACCACGTGAGATAACACGGCCATTGAATTTGTCGCGCAAAATAGCCATTGTTTCGTTAGCTGTGTGGCAAGTGGCACCGTCCTGTTGAACCACATATCGTCCACATCCATACCTTCCAATTCGTGCCATAAAAAGTTCGTTATCATCTCACGATAGCGAACACCATTCACAGTAACTGCCTGACCGGCCTCATTTTGGAAAAAATACGGCCCGACGATGCCGCCAGCCCATAAACCACACCAAACAGTCACTCTTTGTGGGTGCATTGGTTTTTCGAAATCACTCTTGGATTAGCATTCGCCCAAATGCGGCAATTCTGCTTATTGACGAATCCACTGAGGTGAAAATGTGCCTCATCACTGAAGATGATTTTTCTCGAAAATTGATCATCCACTGTTGCCATTTCTTGCCACCATTCTGACCATTGACGACGTTTTGTATGGTCAAGAGGCTTTAGTTCTTGAGTCAATTGCACCTTGTAAGCGTTTAAATGCAAGTCTTTATGCATAATGTTCATCAACGACGAGCGTGAGAGGTGCAATTGTTGGGCACGACGACTAGTTGAAGTGGATGGCTCCTCAGCCACACTATCGCGAACAGCAGCAATATTTTCTGCAGTACGAGCTGTACGAGCATGCACTGGTCTTTTCAAATCTCCTACAGACCCGTTTGCTCAAATTTTTTCACGATTTTTCCGATTGTACGCACATTTGGACGATTAAATTGACCAAAAAAATCACGAAGTGCACGATATGCATTTTGATTTGAACGCCCATTTTCATAATAAGCCTGAATAACTTAACACGTTGCTCCATTGTGTATCTTTCCATGGTTCAAATTGAGTAAGTCTGAAATTGAAAAAGTCAAATGAAATGCAGTAAAAAAACTTGACGTTTAGGTGTGGTTCACATTCAACATCGGCCCATACAATTTAACCACCCTTATATATATATATATATATATATATATATATATATTATATATATATATATATATATATATATATATATATATATATATATATATATATATATATATATATATATATATATATATATATAAACATTTAATATATTAATATATATATAAAAAAAAAAAAAAAAAAAAAAAAAAAAAAAAAAAAAAAAAAAAAAAAAATTAAATTAAATATATAAAAATATTTGTTAAATATATATAAAATAATTTATTAGTTAAATATATAAAAGTAAATATTTAATTACTTAAATATTAAAAAGTATATTTGTTAAATATATAAAAATAAATATTTATTAATATAAAAATATATTATTAAAATATTAAAAATAAAAAAAATAAAATATTTATTAAATATAAAAAAATAAATATTTATTAGTTAAATATATAAAATTAAATATTTATTAGGTATATATAGTTATGGGACGACTGATTAATCGTCATCGTCAAAATTGGCCTGTTATTTCAATCGTTATCGTCAATTTACTGCCGATTATTTTGCCATTTAATTTTCAAATTTTGGATTATAAATATCTCTGCTACACCTTATTCTCTTATATAGGTTCTTAGTCTGGGGGACGCGCCCTCCTAGGGAAGCGTGCCAAACTGTGAAAGAAAGGAAAAAAAATTAAGAATGAAAAGAAAGCCCAATTAAAGAACATCTGGTATCCCTGAAGGACGAATTAGAAAAGGATTTTCCAGGTATTTCTTTCGAAAATTGGCAATTTAAGTTGCCAAGAGATCCATTCAACATACATACTCCCAGATTAACTTCAAGAGCATTCCATCAAGCTTGAATGTGATTCCAAGTAAGAACAAAACTCCCAGATATGACTATTATCAAATTACTCCAAAGAACCCAGAAACTGGAGAAAAGATTGTTTCTGCATCAAAGTTTAAGAGCTCTAAATTTATAGTATTAGAATTTTGCATGTCTCTACATGTTCTCATATATTAAAATTTTTTAAATCAATATTCTGAAGATACTATTATTATATATATTAAAATTAGTATCGTTATTATATTTACACATTTAAATTATGAAAATATAATTTAATTCTTTCTTATTATAAAATTGTTGTTTATTAAAATAATGGAAATTTTTGAAATATACTTTTTCAATTTCATTGTCAAAAAATTTCTTTGTCTCATCACGAATATGTATCCTAATAAATATTCTGACTCATTTGTATGTAATTTACTGTTATTTATTTTATTTTTTAATTTTTAATTTTTCTTTTTCTTTTTTTTTTAGTGATGAGAATTTATAACTTTAATTCAAATTTGGAAAAAAGTTTCTCTAATATTGAGACTTAATTTTTTTTAACAGGAAAAAAAATATATATTTTCTCTATTACAGTGTATTTCCATTGGTATATTTTATTATATAACATGTATATTACTTATCTTTCATTTAATGTTTATATTATGTTGTATAGAGTAATAGCATTAGTTTTGTATTTTAGACTTTTAATTTTTTTTATATATATTTATGATCGGGAAGGCCAGATGCCATAATGGATTCGAATATATCAAAGTGAGAAGTTCAGTCAGTCAAGGGCAGACATGAACCGATACATGGCATTTGAAATTGTTTAGGTGGAACAGATTAGAATAAGGAAGTGTGTTAATGTTCATAGCGGTCAAGTTTGTTTGGTCGGTATAATTTAAAAGCAAATGGATGAGTATGTGTATTATGTGGATTGACTAGTGGCACAAAGCTCTCCTTAGGGGAGGACATAAGTTTTTAGTGAGTTTAAAAGGACAGTATCTGTTATAATAGTATAAAGAGATTGTTGCAACAGTTCTATGGGAAGAATTCGATTGAAGAGTCAGTGAGAGCATGAAAGCTCAACGCTGAAAACTTAATTTCGATTTTACCCTTTCAAGAAGAGATGTGTTAGTGAAATCACCCCAGATATACGATGCGTACTTCATACGACGGCAAACAACGTCACTTTGCAAAGCAAATAACTGGGATGGTGGAAGAATGTAAATCTTGAAGGCAGCGTCTTTACGTTGAATAACAAGAAGAAGAAGCATATACGATATTTTAATACTTGTAGATGAAGGGAAGTAAATGGATTGTATGACCCATTAAAAAGTGTCCATAGGATTCTTTGTTCGGTTAATGGGATCTTATATTAACGTATTGAAACTACTTATGTTAGTTTGGCACTTTTAAAGGACGTGTGCTTTTGTGAAAAGGTGTGTGGTATGAAAAAGAGGGCGCTTAATGGGCAAGTTTGAAAATTTGTGTGTAAGAACAAAACTCTGCATGGCAATGTTTTCATAAGAGGGTTATAGTTTTAAGAAAAATTTTAAACCCAGATAAGATTAGTCGTTTAATGATTGGACAGCAAATTATTAAGCCTCTATTAAAGAATCTATATTTAAAAAAAAAAAAAAAAACTACAAAATTTCTTTTAGAAATGCCGCAACAGAAATTTTCATCTTTAAGTCACGCTTTTTATATTTATAAGTTTGATTCTTAACGGATGAAACAATCTTAGTATTTCTTATATTTTAATTTTTAGTTTGTTATATTAGGTCTAAAAAAAAAAATTATGTTTAACATAAGCACATTTCTATCAATACCAAACTTTCATCTATTCTAACTTTTACCAATCATATCGCAAATTTTGTATGACAATTTTTCAGCACTTGAACTTATATCTAACGCAACAAAAATTTTATTGGTCATTCCATGTAACACTGCAGCTTTTTTTCCTCTTTAATTTAAAGAAGAAAAGTTATTGGTATATTTCAAGGGTACTAGTTTGAAGCTGATCTGAAAGACAAATTATTGATGAAGAAGATATAGCCGGAGCTGTTCCTGTTCCACAATCTGGGTATATTCACATTCTTTTTTTTTCTCGTTAGTAACCCCAAAGAATCACTTTAGATATTGGATAAAAAAAGAAAATACATTAATATATTTTATTTTAAATCGTTTATTCATATTATATAAGGGCTACGATAACATTAAGTGTCATAAATATCAGAACAACTAATCCAACTATGTACGACATTCCTCTAGACCTTCCTATTCCAAAAAGATAAGAAATGGTATGGATAAATCTTGA
>SEYY01005390.1:170000-177500 GCA_009176605.1 Armadillidium nasatum
TAAAAAGGAATAAATATCCCATATGCTCCCTTTACCTTTCTATAATGGGGGGGGGGGGGGAGTTCCAAACCATATTTAAGGTCATTCTCAAAGTATCCATGATATTTTTCTGTCCCTCTCATTTTTTGAAATTGTAGCTAAAGTAGGAAAAACATTAACAAAAATTAACTTACACTTTATTGCAGTAAAATTTATTGTTATAATAAACCGCATTTATCTTTTTACTCTTCTGTAACCTTCAATGAGAGGAATCTATCTACTCGATCGGAGATCTCTGGAAAAAATAAAATAATATTTAGTTGTAAATCGGTGTTTTATATTATAAATTCACCATGCTTTCTACGTCCAGTTTGTTGTCCTGAATTTTTTGAGTTGTAATTTTCACAACTGTATTAATAACATGACTAAAACCAGCCTCGAGAATGTGTAAAAACTTGACAATCCAAGTAGAAAACGCACAAGCTTCCATTTGCAAAAATTTAAATATATATATATATATTTTTTTAAAATCTAAAATTTACGAAAAAAAAAATTATATAAATTCAAGATCCACGAACTGTTCAGTGATTCATATCACAATATAAATAAATATACTAACGTATATACAATAGGTCAGATGGATAGTGGATAGAGAGATTCATAGACAAAACGTGGATAAGCCCTTTTACATTCGAGTTTAAATTCAAACTTCGACTATTTTCTATTTTAAACATATAAGCTACCACGTCGTTAATTAAGCAATTTTTTGATCAAATACTATCGTTTTTCCTGTAAAACTTTTATCAATAAAATAAAAAAAAAAAAAAAAAAAAATTTTAAAAAAAATCAAAATAAAAAAAAAAAAATTTACAAGGCCATTTTAAATTTATTTTACTTTTTTTTTTGGCAGCTATATGGATTCCCGAACTAACTACGTATAATTGTTCACTCAAGCAGGATTTCAAATAGGATTACTTAGTTACTTGATGTATTTTATAGATAACATTAAATCATTATCAGAAAACACTTTGGTCTTTATATACAATTGCTTTAAATTTGAAAAGTACAACTTGTCTCAATCGATTTAAAAAGATATTTTTCGGCATTGAATAATTGTTAAATCTTTTCGTACTTGTAGACGGATCTGTACATTAAATTCTGAATATCGATAAACCAAATTAAAAAAGATGGTTCTTATTCTTTTTCAGTTAATCATATAAAAAAAATCTGCACTATTTACTTAAGCTCCATTACTAAGTCAATAAGCTTCAGTCACCAAGCTTTTAAAAGTTATAACTACCTCTGGAACAGAATTTTCTTTATGTAGCTTGGCAACAGTTGCGAATTTTAAGGGTAGTGACATAATTGGTCAATGAAATCGCTTGCAACAAGGTGTTTGTGCAATACACATCGGAACAATTTTGATAATAATAAAAATATTTAAATAGTCTCAAAACGACTGAAAACGAGTTATCTATGGTCATCATAGCTACATTGGTGAATGAAATAAGGTACGAGTTTCCCCAAATATTTCAAATGTCGTTTAAAACCTCTCACAATTGGAGCATTTTTAACTGCTTGAAAGCTAAAACGTTAAAACTGTATTTGAATCAGACTAAAAAGTTTTACATAGGTAATTATTATTATTTTAAATGTCAAAAGTTTTCTCAACTAGCTTGATTACAAAGGTTGTATAACTTTTGTTTTGGTAATTCTCGATATACATAACCATTTGACTTTTTGTCAACTTGAACAGCAAACACAATGAGGTACCAAAATCAGTCTAGTTATAAAGAAAATGCCATAAATATGTGGTCATCGTAGGTGATTCCCCCACGAACGAAAATTTGTTTTGTTGTAAGTTTGACTAATAACCCTCACACTAGGTTATAAAAATAATTTAAGAGCACTAAGCTTACTCATTAAGTTTGATTACAAGATATTTTCAGGGCATTTTCAATGTACCTAACTGTTTGACCTTTTGGTGTGTCGTGCTAATTTTTATACATACTCAGAGGTCAAACAGTCAAGTATATTCATAATGACTTAATTGTGAATCTCGTCCAATTTTATCTACCTTTAAAATTTTAACAAAAATTGAATTAACAATATTATATTTTAAACCAAAAATTAATTTCGATCCCTTCCAGAAAAATAAAAAAATATCTTTATAGAGATTTTGTAAATTAATTGGAAATCGAAAACTTTTTAGCACGCACTTACATGGTACAAAGGTAAAGTTCATTTTAAGGATGTCTAAGTTTTATATCCATTAACAAATGGAAAAATTACATTTCGTGTTTCAATAAAAGTAACTAATAATTTCTCGTACATGAATTCAAATGATTTTTGACATTGTTTTATTACAAAAATTACAATTTTAGTTTTAAAATAAATATACTTATATATGACTTTTTAAAAATATCGTCAAATGCCAATTGAAAAAAAATTTGAATCACCACCACCTCAATAGAGCAACAATGCAAAAATTGACGCGAAAAGAAAATGAAATCCACAAACTTCATAAATTTTACCCTGACAGAAAATGCTTATTTTACTTAAATAAATGATGTTCCACATTCCCCAACTTACTCAACTAGTATCAATGAAATAGAAAAATGGACTTCCAGGATGTAATCATTATCCTAGCAACACTTTCTTTAAATTCAAAATAATTATCATATTCATAACGAATTATGAACATAATTATTATTTTTTAATTCAAAATTATTTTGAACTTGTTAGAGGACCAGGAAGCTTGAGATTCTCGTTATTAATATCGGTAATATTTAAATGCAAGAACCGACTTCGCTGTGCAAAATGACTTATAAATGCTTCACAAAATAATTAACAGAATAAAAAAATTGAAGTAAATAAACAATTTATAGTATTAATAAATAATCAAAAATTAATATCTACATTCTTAGAGTTCTATTTGCTTAATTTTTCATTTATTTTACAATACTTTAAAAAATGGGTTAAAATCATAAATACCATCACTAAATAATTTTATTTATATATATATATATATATATATATATATATATATATATATATATATATATATATATATATATATATATATATATATATATATATATATATATATATATATATATATATATATATATATATATATATATATATATATATATATATATATATATATATATATATATATATATATATATATATATATAATCGAGTTACTAGTTTGATTACTAACTGTAAAATTAGAACTATAATCTTTTGGTATAGAAACAGTAATAAGTTGAGAATTGGCAATTGGTGTCGACTGCGAATTTTGTTCCTTAATTAAAGTAAGACGTTTTCGGGTGATTAAACTGTGAATTTCAAGCGTCATTTCAACCGCCATTTTTTCCGGAAACTTTCTTAATTGTGACGTCACAAATTTTCCAAAACTTTCAAACTCATCTTCGGTAAAAGAAATATCATCGGGAACGCTACTGGATACTAAAACTTCGTCGTGATTAACACTAACAGGAGGGCTACTATTTTTGTTCGGGTTTAACAACTTAGGCATGATGAACTCTGGTGGAATTTGTGATTCTGTTGCTACTTCGTCATCTTGATAAGAATGGTCATTTGATGAATTTTCAATATTAGTTTCGGGATTAGAATTTACACGTTGATGATCTTCAAATTTGGATTCAAAGCTTCGACAACTTGAACTTATATTATTGCTCTGTGTTCAATATATATATATATATATATATATATATATATATATATATATATATATATATATATATATATATATATATATATATATATATATATATATATATATATATATATATATATATATATATATATATATATATATATATATATATATTTTTTTTTTTTACAGAACGCCCCCACTCACGGGCAGAGCCCTTTTCAAGGAGGGGGCACACACACATGCACAAAGATCATTCAAACACACACACACACACACACCTAACGCACAGCCCTCAGGTGGGCGCAGACGGAAGCCTTGAAGAGTGGAAGATTAAATACAGGAGGAAAAATAAATGATGGTAGAGAGTTCCACAGAATAGAAGTGGCTGGAAAGAAGGAGGTACCACAACGAGCTAGCCTGAGATTTCCTACGTCCACACAAAATTGGTGCGAAAGCAGGGCACCCCTTGTGCAACGAGGACGACGCAACGGTGGAGGAATGCGAGAGGCCAATTCCCTCGAGCACCTGCCATTGTAGTACCTGTAGAAAAGAGATAGCGCGCCAACGTCACGTCGCAGAGACAGAGGGTCAAGTGAGTTTGAAAGTAGGGGACAGTTTATTAATCTCTTAGCTTTTGACTCAACCCTATCCAGAAGAGAGGAGGAGCCGGAGCCCCCCCAAATGTGAGAACAGTACTCCATACAAGGACGAATAAGACCCTTATATATTTGGAGTAACTGCTCGGAAGAAAAAAATTCTCGCAATCTGAATATATATATATATATATATATATATATATATATATATATATATATATATATATATATATATATATATATATATATATATATATATATATATATATATATATATATATATATATATATATATATATATATATATATATATATATATATATATATATGGTGCTACCATGAATTTGCAGCCGGCTATTCCGGATGCAAAGTCTATTTTTTTTTCCATTAATTTCTGCAACATTCTTGGTCTTCAATTCAGTGTTCACTTTGTTGAACATCGCCTTTCTTCTTCTAGACCTCACCTCTTATTCTTGACCAAAACTTAGGCGTTTGAGCGTTCTGATATCAAATTCATTTCTGTTTACTCCTACTGTCTCTATCCTCAATTTTCGACCAAAGGCGGTTGTTGTGCATACGTGCACAACAATGTTGTTTGTTCTCGTGTCTCTAATTTGGAGTCTTCCGAATTTTCCACCTTGTGGCTTAGGCTCTCTTGCCATTCTACGACTAAATTCATTTGTTCTGTTTATTTATCTCCTAATTCTACTAACTATCCTAAATTCTTCGACTACCTAAACTCCAAAACTGAAACACATTCTCTCTTCTTCTTCTTTCTCTGAAAAATCATATTCGGTGATTTCAATATTCACCATCGCCAATGACTTTCTTCTAGTTGTTATGATGCAGTTAGTGACGTGCCTTAAATTTCGCTATCCAAAACGACTTTGAGCACTTTGGGCAGCTCCCTACTCGTCTTGGAGATAAACCCAACATTCTAGACCTATTTCTAACTTCTAATCACTCTTCTTATACTGTTAAACTCTTTCCTCACACTCCAAGTCTTCTGCAGGAAAGACCCCCTTCTATTGAGAGGAAACGTTTGTGGCATTTCGGTTCTGCAAGCTGGTCGGACTTTCAGTCGTACTTCTTTGATTTCCTGTGAAATGATTATTGCTTCCGTGGGAGGGGTTCCTAGGAGGATCCAGAATGCATTACCAAGGTGAATTTCTCTGAAATGTAGGCGTACATTCCTCATTCTATACATTCTACTTAACCTAACAAGTCTTGGTTTAACTCTTGCTTGTTCTTCTGCTATTCACCGCATGGATACTGCCTTCAAGGATTACCGTTGTCTTCAAACTGCAGAAATTAACGCCACTTATATTTCATGCCGGAATCGTGCAAAATCTATCCTTTTTTAACTCCAAAAAGTCTTTTCTTCGTAAATAAAAATGTAGTAATCTTTTTGGTTCCTCTTCCTCACACTCATTCTGGCATTTTGCAGAAAAAAAATGTCAATGCTTCTTCCTCTTTCCCTCCTCTAGTATCTTCCGACGGCATAAATACTGTTTTACCTTCTTTAGTCTAAAGCTAAATTCTTCGCTCAAACTTTTGCCTCTAATTCAACTTTAGACAATTCCGTAGCTATTCCTCCTATTTCAACCCCTTTAAACTCATTTATGCCGAAAATTAAATAGCCCATATTTAAAAAAGTGAAGAAAGAAAGAGAGCTCTGAGAATAATAATAATAATAATAATAATATATATATATATATATATATATATATATATATATATATATATATATATATATATATATATATATATATATATATATATATATATATATATATATATATATATATATATATATATATATATATATATATATATATATATTTATATTATATCTTTTTTTTTTTTTTTCTTTTTTTTCTTCTCTCTTTCTTCACTTTTTTCAAATATAGGCTATATATGAATAAACTTAATCTTGAAACTTAATAGTGGGGGGAAAAAATAAAGAGATAAACAAATGAAAAAATATGAAATTTTTTTAAAAAAGTGAGTGAGCTGATCATTGGTTGTAAACTTGATATACAAAGATGGAAGCAAAAAGATAACGAAGATGATAACGATAAACACCAGCTGGGCATTTTCTTCATTACAATGAAAATATTATGTCAAAATATAGTGAAATGAATTGAACCTAATTTAAGCGAAGAAGAGCTCTTTTACTCAATAAAAAGAAGTAAACTGAGAAATGAGACTGTCATATAAGAGTTCATCCTCAGAGAAGAACAATAATTTCATTGCTTTAGCACCTATTACGATAGATTACATTTTTATCAGATTAAAAATCTTATAAAATTGAAAAAAAAAAAAAATTTTTGGTGTTTTTTAGAGAGAGAGAGAGAGAGAGAGAGACGAGGGAGGAGGGGACGGTATTTGCATCGTATCGGCAAAGTTTATGGTATCGTGTATGGGTAAATAAAAGTTTTGTAAATATCAGCAAAAAAAAAAAAAAAAAAAAAAAAAACCGATTCCAAACTCTTGCATTAAAAGAAACTGATATCTGTTGAACTGTATATTGAAGTTTATGTCACATTTTAAAATTTTAAATTATTATTATTAGTATTATTTTAGTAAGAATAAAAGTTGCGCTTGTTCAAGATCGAGCAGATATATATACAGGGTGGATATTAACCCTGGGATCTTATTAAACACGCTGTGCTGGGCAAATCATGTTTAATGAATCAAGGTTGGAAAATGTACAGTTAAGGAGATAACACAGACCACAGATACCCACCCATGTAGGTATACGGGATTTGTGGTAATTGGTGGATGGGTCTAACTTACGGTAGGCCTGGGTAGACCCGATGACTGCTTAGTGACAGCTGTAAAATTATGATACGTTGGCAGAACTGTAGAACGCTTGGCAACGGCGGATATTAAGTTATCTTCCCCAACAGTAAAGGAACAAGTGGGCATAAGATGTAAGTATTAACGAATTACAGAATAAAGGTACTGAATCAGTAACAGTGGTGAGTTAACCATACCGGAAACAGTTTAACATGTTACGTATATGCGTGCGAAAGGGAACGGTCGTGAAGCAGCAATATTGTATTGAGCCACGTATCATAATGGACAACAACCCTATTACAAGTCCCTCACAGTGAAACCAGACACCTAATCATATATTACCCCGTGTTGTTCGTATACCTGCAAGGAACATGCCATTCTCCGGAATGTAGTAAGGGATCGACGTTACAACTCCAGAAAACTTGTCCGTTGCCACAG
>SEYY01005390.1:182500-197500 GCA_009176605.1 Armadillidium nasatum
ATTTTCATGTGCTTGCATGTTGAATTATGGTGACATTTTATATATAATATATATATATATTATATATATATATATATATATATAATATATATATATATATATATATATATATATATATATATATATATATATATATATATATATATAATATAGAATAATATTTGAATAGGCATATTGATGTTTCAATATATCGATATTTTCGAATATCGATATTTTCAAAACATCGAAACTCAGAAACATTCTATATATATATATATATATATATATATATATATATATATATATATATATATATATATATATATATATATATATATATATATATATATATATATATATATATATATATATAGGTAAAGGTATAGAATGTTTCTGAGTTTCGATGTTTTGAAAATATCGATATTCGAAAATATCGATATATCGAAACATCAATATGCCTATTCAAATATTATTCTAATTATTTTTATAATTATTATTATTTAGTTTTCTAGCGTACCTAGTTCGACTTATCATAACCTGAACTACCGAAGTTGCCTCTCAGTTCCGAAATAGCTATTCAAATATTATTCTAATTATTTTTATAATTATTATTATTTAGTTTTCTAGCGTACCTAGTTCGACTTACATTAACCTGAACTACCGAAGTTGCCTCTCAGCTTCGAAATAGCTATATATTTCACTCCGATTCTGATGCAAAAAAACTGTAGCCAAAAAAAATGACATAGACCATAGATAAATTATTATTTAGTAATTTAAATCAATGCTATAATTTTCCGACAATCAGGAATCCATATTATTGCTGTCAAAAAAGTAAAATAAATTTAAAATGGCATTATAAATAACAAATGCTTATTTTAATAATCACAAATATTTTTTATATTTATCTTTATTTATTTTTGATAAAAGTTTTACAGGAAAAACGATATTTGTTCAAAAAATTGTTTAATTAACTATGTGACAACTCTATACGTTAAAAATAGACAGTTTCTATGACGAACTTCATTAGAAAATAGTCGTTGAAGTTTGAATTTATAAATTTCGAAAGCAAAAGGGGCCTATTCCCATTTGTCTATGAATTTCTATCTATCTGACCTACTGTATATGTGCATAGACTATGCCAAATAATAATATATACAAATGTTTACTTTTTGTTAATTAGATTTTTAATGTTTTTTTTTTTTTCTGTGTTTTTAGTGTACAGAATCGTTTTCTGTGCCCCAGTTCACTGAAAAAAATTGATTTCAGATCATTTCAATTTCGTATATTAAGAAAAAGAAATGATTAATTAAACCTGACTATTACCCCAAAAAAATTTAATATATTAAAACAGAAAACGAAATATTATGACATCAAGTAAAATTGGCATATTAAATTGCATAAAAAAAATTTCTTTTACATAATTGCTATGTGCTGAAAGAATAGATATTGCTACCCATTAAGTCCAGGTTATGTTAAGTCAAACTAGATTATCTAACATACTAGTTCGACAACCAAACCTGGACTTAAAGGGTAAATGTACACTAACGGCCAGCAAATAGGCCTAACCTAGTGAATGCTGGGTTTTTTATTGTATGAACAATGTTATTAATGTTACATAAAAATTAAAATATGTAAATAAAGGAAAAAAAGTTTGTCACTTCAATATATATATATTTAACTTTTTGTAAAATTTGTTTTATAGTTTAATATGGTAAATGTGTCTTTCAAGGGAACAAATTTTCTTCATTATATATAGAAACTACAAAGACACATTGATCTGAAATAAATTTTTTTTAGGTTAATTTAAGAAATTGGTAATACTTTAGTTAAATGGGCCTGAATTTTTATTTTTTTTTCTCAGCGTAACTATGAAAAGAAATGTTTGTGTTTTTTGGTTAATCGATGAATGACAAATTATTTTATAAGAAAAAAAATTAAAAAATAATTAAACTAATAATAATTATGATGTCAATATAATCTGCCAAAAGTATAAAATTCTCCTTCGAATATTTTGACAAGTTTGCTATATTTTAAAATATGTTGAAGCTAAAAATTGAAATAATAGTTAAAATTTATAATATATATATATATATATATATATATATATATATATATATATATATATATATATATATATATATATATATATATATATATATAGTAATAATTCAATCCAGCACAAACTTCTTTTAATTTCACTATATTGAAAATATGAAGTCAAAATATGTTTAAATACATTCTACACATACTTTTCTTTAGCGTATGAGTAATGTAAATACATAATAAAAAGAAAACCCCCTAAAAAATTAATAAAAAAAAATAGTATTTATGCTGCAAAAATTAAACCAACTGTCTCCTAAAACTGTCATATACAACATTTTTAGCAACTCCGTTTTCTATGTATAGAAAAGAGAATGTCTCCGTTTTCAATGTATTTAAAAGAGAAAATGGAATTAAAAGGCAGACTAAAGTAAAAAGCAAAACTTTGTATTTGTAAAGAAAATTAAGTAAGTTTTCTTCACTTTCACATAAAACTCAAAACGAATTAAGTGTATTTTTTTATTTATTGCATTCAATAACAACATATAAATGTAGACGAAGCCATGCTCAGCCTTAGACTATCAATGCAGTGATTGGCCTTTCAATCTGCTAATAGGCTGTGTGTCATCTAATTTCCAGTTTGTATATTTGTGCGTGTATGTGTGTTTTATTTTTTAAGACTAGTATAGCCACCCATATAATAAGTTACGTTTGTGAATTATAAAAAAAAAAAAAATCCTTTATTAGATTTTCTACTGAAATATATATATGGTAAAGGTTAAGCAGATTTCTGACCTTCGATATTTGGAAAATATCGATATATCAAAATATTGATATGCCAATTCAAATTTTTTGATATTTGTGTTATTATTATTTAGTTTTCATTTCATGTATGCCTATTATTCTAATTATTATTATTTAATTTTCTAGCGTACTTAGTTCGACGTATCATAACCTGAACTACTGAAGTTGCCGTAAAATACAGGCCTAACCTATACAAGAACAAGACTAGGGAATTGTCTTGATAAGGGTCCATGTGTCTTATAACTATTTCTAATTTCTTTTGTCTCATGTTGATTTTTCAGATGGTATATAGCTGGGTGATTGTATATCATCAATCATCATTGTCAATATATTAAAATTAAACTATTATGAGTATTACAAAAATTTCCCAAGGGATGAAAATTGTGAATGTCCTGTATTCTGTATAGTATGTATATCAGTTTGTAGAGTTTTGAATGTTAGTTTCAGCAGTTTCTAAGAAGAATTTTTTCAGTATTTTTGTTCTAAAGATCTATTTTTACTGTAGCATCAAATCTCATTTTCTTGTATTCCACAGTGAAAAAATCTAATGTTTGTGTACTTGCAATCCATTATTTGCACAGTTGTACTAATTATTCCTGAGTTAAAATTATAATTTTGGAATATTGTGTTTTCTCTATTGAGTTTTGGCTGTAATTTGAGTTTTTTTTGGAGTCTGAAAATAAATAGCCTATTCTTTGAGGATATAACTTCATGAGACAATTGAAAAGCTTTATATATTGCAAAGAATTCTGCAGAGAGCACTTAGCGCTCTTCTACCTGCTTCAACCAATGTTTCATATAGTTTGGGAACACAAATTTCAGAAGAAGAGAAGGCTGTTGGAGATATATTATGACACAATTGGAGAGCTTATTATAGGCTAAATATTGTAAATAATTCTGCAAAGGGCACTTAGTGCTCTTTCACCCACTTCCAACCACCTGTTATATATAGATTGGAAACATAAATTGCAGAAGAGAAGGCTATTGGGGATGGTCATTTTGGTCTGTCTGTGTGAATATCCAAAGAAACAGGTACAAAATATGTAGAATATCCCAGAAAAAGTTTAATGCCACAAGAGAATTTTTTATTTTGTTTTTCATAATTCTTGTCAGTATGTAAATTACACATTATCAATGTATTGATTTGAGTAGAAAGCGCATGCACATTGGAAACAGGATATGAAATAGGAATGAAGAAATTCCTAAATAATATCATGATTTCCAGCTGATGAAACAAATTTTCCTACCTTGCACCTTCTGGGAGACATTTTAAAAAGATTTAATATGGTGTGTGAATATGATTGCCTCATGAAATAGTGAACAGTGTTAAAGATTTTCTTTATCATTATAGGTTTGAAAGATATAGTGTACCTTAACTTTCATAAAATTGAGATACCTAATAGTTATTTATACTTATAAACTAATAGAGTAGGTATATGTTAATAGCATTTATAGTGAAAATATGTTATAAATTTGTTAATGGGTAATTTTGGATAAAAGGTTAGATGACTGCTTCATTTGTTCATCTGAAATATGGCCAGAGTAAGAATTTCAAGGCAATATCATTTAGCCTCTAGCAAGATTTAACCTATATATATATATATATATATATATATATATATATATATATATATATATATATATATATATATATATATATATATATATATATGGGATGGAGGCGATACCAAAATTTTTACAATGATTACCTAAAAATTTACAGGTACTGTATACCTGTAAAATATACCGATACTTACCGATACCGATACTTTATCCATTAATATACCAAAATTTTTACCGATATATATTTCAAATTTCCAAATTCACCGATACCGATAAATTAAAAAATATTACCGATACTTCACTCCATCCCTTATATATAATATATATATAATATATATATATATAATTATATATATATATATATATATATATATATATATATATATATATATATATATAAATATATATATATATATATATATATATTTTCAGTTCCCAAAAGGTAAATATAGTTTTTATAAAAATGAAAGAAGTTAATGGTGAAAATGCTAAAAAGTTAAAAGAACCAACAAAAAGAAAGAAAAAATCTTATCCAAACAAATTTCAAAATAAATGGTTAATTAGGTTTTCTCCTTGGCTGTCACGATGCAAAGATACTAATATTGGAGCTTTTTGTAAAATTTGTGAAACTAAAATAGCTGGGAGTGTGACATTGATTGAAAGACATAAAAAAACCAAAAAGCATGTAAAGAAATGCTTAACATTAGGAGTAGAGCAGGTATGTTTTATTTTTGTATTTTTTATTTTTTTAATATTTTAGTAGTGATGGAATGATTAATCGTCATTGTCAGAATTGGTTTATTTTTTCTCAGTCATCATTTTTAATTTTCTGCCAATTGTTTTGATGATTAATTTACTTAAATTGGCTTATAAATACATCTACTACACCCTCTTTTATTTAGAGTGAAAGGCTGTTTAGTAGTGAGAGCCAAATATACTTGCCAAGACAAAATCAAATTACCCCAGAAATTTCTGCTTCTGCATCACAATTTAAGAGCTCTAAATTTAAAGTACTAGAATTTTGCTTGTCTGTCCATGTTCTCACATATTAAAATATTTAAAATTAATGTTCTGAAGATACTTCAGTGTGTCACAATTCCTCTCGGCCCCAAATATGTGCTTATAGAAATGAAAGAACTAGTCATAAGTTAATAAAATTTGCCATAAGCAAACCTTGGTGTGTGAGAATCATTCTGACATCACAACAAGCTAGCATCAAGGCATCCCTGCATACTCTCTTCCAGTGTTACTGAATGTTGCCTCCAAAATTCATCGGAAATGACCTGATCTTCAAAGAGGACTCAATTTCGTACATGCTGATGTTGGTCTTGTGGCAAGTGGGCCGATCTCATGATTCTACCTCGCTTCTGACTCACCAAGGATTGTTTGTAACAAATTTTATTAACCTATGACCAGTACTTTGATATCAGAGGCCAAGGGCAAGTGGGACACCCCATAATATTTTACTACATATTAAAATTACTTGTATTTACACATTTGAATAAAGAAAAACAATTTAATTCTCCATATTATAAAGTTGTTAAATTTAGTAAAATAATGGAAATATTTTTAAAATACTCTTTTTCCATTTCATCATTGTCAAATTTACAACAGTCGTCATTGTCATCGTCAAAAAAATTATTAATCGCCCCCTCACTAGTTTTTAGATTAAAGTTATTTTGCAACTTCTGGTAGTGTAAATTTTGTGATTTGGCATTAATTATATTCATTTTAGGGAGATTACAAGGTATTTGCTATTATTATTTATGTATTTATTTTAAATCTTTGGACTGTCTTCTGGTAGATTTAATTGACTCTTATCATTATGGATTACTTAAGACTAAGTAAAAATTATTTAACATTTATTTAAATTTTTTTCAAAATGGATTTTCATTAAATGCCATATCCTTAGTTAAAAATATATACAGAAAACTTGTAAAAGAGAATTATTTACTGCTTATGTGAAAGTAATATTACTCGAGCATAGGAATCTCATAAAAAAGTCATTGCTCAAACTAATCTTTAAAATATATATATATATATATATATATATATATATATATATATATATATATATATATATATATATATATATATATATATATATATATATATATATATATATATATATATATATATATATATATATATATATATATATATATATAGAATAGTGATCTATATTATTTGATTAAAGGTATTGGTAAAAGACCAATGAAAGATGTTTTTAACACTATTAGCGTAGTAATAGCCATCAATATTTTATTACATTTTTATTTTTAAAATTTTACTTGTACTTAAAAGTATGAAAGGACTTGATTTTTTCCAAGTACTTTAGGCTCAAGAATTTAACTTGAATATAAGCGCAATTACTAGAGCCCAAGCCTGTTTTGTATACAGTATTATATACAACTGCATGTGGAGTTAATTGAAGATTTTGGAATGCTCAAGTAATTGTAATCTTCAGATTGATCAAGTAATTTTGTTCCAGGTTACTTACGTTCTTTCAGCTCTTAAATGAACATCTCGTGTACAACTTTCCTCCATGTCTTGTCTTAATCTTTTACCTTCATTCACGCTAATCCCCTTTCCTTTTAATAGGTCTTTCATTCCATCAAGCCACCTCCATTTGGGTTTACTCTTTCCCCTATTGTCTTTAACTTCAGTCATTAAAGCTTTCTTAGCTACCCATATCATCTCAGTACCATTGGATTTATGCTTTCCACCAGACACTAATCCTAGCACACATTCATTTTTTCATTTAAGAATTTTATTCTCGAGTCTTGCATGCATGCAGAACAGTTAGAAGAAATATGCTTTCAAATAAATTCATTTTTTTTTTAAATAAATAAATTCATTTTTTTTCTTCATAGATAAATTTCCCTTTTTCCCTTTTCATCTAAGACTATTCAGTATTCTTTCACCTTCCATATCTCTGTGATCAATGTCATCTTTGATCCTTCTCGAAACCTTGGTGTATATCCTTAGGTACCCAAAGACTAGTTTCAGCTAGGCTTTCACCAACTACTTCTGTGTTTTTCAACCCAGATTGACTGTCCTCTTTGAGCTTTGCACGAATTTTAATTTTTATTTTATTTATTAGGAGGATTAATTTTAAGTCTTCCTTTAACACATTTGTTCAAACTCAAACACCAGATTAACCAATATTTCTTTGGAATCTGCCACCAACACAGTTTGAGTAAGAATAATAGTGTTGATCTCTGAATTGCACTTAGATAAATGCAAATCATATCCCTTTATATATATATATATATATATATATATATATATATATATATATATATATATATATATATATATATATATATATATATATATATATATATATATATATATATATATATATATATATATATATATATATATATATATATATATATATATATATATATATATATATATATATATATATATATATATATATAGATATTTCGATTGTTAAAAAATATCGAAAATATCGGAGAAGCCTAACGTAAACAAGAAAGTTGCCAGAGGTATATTACACTAGACATACACACAATTATTATTATTTACTTTTCTAACAGAACCTAATTCGACTTATCATAACCTGTACCGAAGATGCCGTAATTTAACCTAAATAATAATAATTTTAATGTACTTATAGTTTATAACATAACCTAAATTTAAGGTATCTGAACTGAAAAGAACAAATTACACATATCTTGAACAGTCAAGGTAACTGAAACTAGGTAGAAAGTATCGATTAAAATAAAATATCGACAACAAAATATCGATATAAAAAATCGAAACTAGAAACAATTTATATATATATATATAATATATATATATATATATATATATAATATATATATATATATATATATATATATATATATATATATATATATATATATATGGTGAGTTGGAAGGAACGTACCAAGCAGTATACATATAAATGTATGACTAAAAAACTCAAAAGTTATCCAATTTCCACTTGTTATCACCATTCAAAGGTTTAATTATGATAAAGTAGGTTTACACAAGTTTATTTGAAAATTACATATATTTTACAGTAATTTTTCAAGGGTTCCACCATGGACATACATTATCTTGCTCATCTGCGAATATTATTTGTTGCTCCCAAGTTCTTGTTTTTATTTAAAGTTTATCCACAATAAACTTTTTTTGTTAACATATCCATAATAATAACTCAATGAACATATTCCTCTGTAATTACTCTTACCCCTATGAATTGAAACAAGATAATGCATGTCAATCTTGTGATATCTCATCCCTTTCCAAGAAAAGGTTGAATGATTTTATCAGCCACTTGATATTATCATTACCCCCTGTTTTTAACTCTTCTACTTGTGAATCACTCACACCAAAATATTTTCCTCTTCTCGTATTTTTAAAAACATTCATCATTTAATCCTTTGTTATATCTCCCACTTTCATTCCTAATCTACTCCTTTTTAATATTCGCTTCTATTCTAACTTGTCTTTTTCATTTCTCTTTTAATCTTCTAGCATTTAGTGATTCCCTAAAATGTTTTCTCTATCCTTCCTCAATTTTCTTTTCTTCTTTAACTTTTTATCAATCCAAAGTCTTCATTCCTGTTATAACCTCATCCTTCTTATTTCAGATATGCTCTTTCTTAAACAATAGTTTGCTTCTTTCCCAGTAATTTGCAATTACTTTTTAACTCAAGGTTTCGTCCTCTCTTACCTTTGAAGATTTCACTTTCAATCTAAACTTAATTATGTACTGTCTTGTTTTCCTCCAATGTTGTCTGGCTATTGAGATCCAAATCCCCAAAAAATTTCTTGTTTTTCCTTTTAATTATAGCATTCACTTCTTCACTTTACCATTCGCTACCTTTTCTGTTTAATATATATATATATATATATATATATATATATATATATATATATATATATATATATATATATATATATATATATATATATATATATATATATATATATATAATATATATATATATATATATATATATATATATATAGGGATGGAGTGAAGTATCGGTATCGGTATCGGTGATTTATCGTAAATTTTTTGGTATAAAATATGGTATATATCGGTATATTTCAGGTATCGGTATCGGTAATTTTAGTTTCGTATCGGTAAAAAATTTTGGTATCGCTCCATCCCTAATATATATATATATATATATATATATATATATATATATATATATATATATATATATATATATATATATATATATATATATATATATATATATATATATATATATATATATATATATATATATATATCAGATGAAATTTGATGAGGAATCACCAAGTTTTGAGGAAACGAAAGAGAGAAGTGAACTCGATAATGAAATGACACATTTTTCGTCTGCAAATGATGAAGAAGAGGCTATAAACATTATTGCTGAGGACATCGACCACCAATATAAAGAAAGTCTTTCAACCCTTACAGTCGGTGACCCCGCCAGGCAAGGAAATGTAATAATTAAAGATAAATATGTTAATTATATGAATGTTATAGTATTTTGCTTCTAATTTACAAGAAAAATTTTTTACTCCAGAAAATTTTCTCATTGCAATATATATATATATATATATATATATATATATATATATATATATATATATATATATATATATATATATATATATATATATATATATATATATATATATATATATATATATATATATATATGATATATATATATATATATATATAGGTGAGAGTTGATGGAAAATCGGCAACTGTTGGTAAATTAAAGAAGAAAAATGACATTAGTTATGAACAGACACACTTTATGGCTGTAAATGGTGAAGGGGTTTTAAATGAAAGTGTTGTGGAAAAGGACCATTATAATGATCGAACCCCTCCTCCCAACAGAAAATGGAAAGCCAAATAATTAAAGATAAAAATGAAGATTATGTGCGCTTCTTAGAGCAACTTGCCACAGAGTCGCAGCAAGAAGACGAATTTGAACTCTTTGCCAGAAGCATTGCATCCCAACTCAGAAAGCTGCCTGAAGATTCATCTGTTTCTTTAATAGCGGAAATTCAAAATTTAGTTTCTCAGAGAAGACTAAAGCATTTAAACGAAAGCAGAATTCAACAGCATCCTATTTCACCTCAAGTTATTACTGTGTCTTATGGAAATAATCATTTCAACACGTAATGGGTTATCAAATTACTTTTGCTGAGGATATATTGGAATTTCCACTAACATATGAGATGTAGTTGTGACTTACAGCGCTGTACTTTTACATCAATTTTGCAGAAACTTCCCTTAGATAACTATTCCTCCCAGAAACAGTCAATAGGGTAGGAAGTAAATGAGTGTATAAACAACTCATGATATATATATATATATATATATATATATATATATATATATATATATATATATATATATATATATATATATATATATATATATATATATATATATATATATATATATATATATATATATATTTGTTTTTAAAAACTATTAAAAGTTAAAAAAAATAATTAATAAACCTAGTTAAAACATTAAAAAACTACTCGGTTTAAGCATATTGAAGATTCTTAATGTGAGTGGCCCATGAAGCTTGTCCCACTTGATATTGCTGCAATAATTTTCTGCTCTCGGCAGCGAAAATTCAAGATCGAAATTTTTATCTTCAATTCTAGCTGCCGAAATCTTGAATGGTCACGTGATATACACAAGCATGGAGAAGTTAGGCCAAGACCTTTTAGAATAACCTTTTTGTAAATTTATTATTACACAGATTTGTTTGAAAATTATTTTGGATAATTATTTTAACCTTTTCGGATCATTAATTTGTTTTAAATGAGCAAATTAATTATTTTCAATTATTTAAAATTTCGTTGGTTCCAACGTTTTTAATCATGGCTGCCGCCAAACGCTTTTTAAAATCTTCGTTTGACTCGTACGTTATCTTATATATACTTACATATGGCATTAATGATATTAATTAAATTAAGTGATTGATTAAGTTAATTAAATGACTGATTAAATTAAAATATATTTACGTTTGTTTATATAATCAGCTAATAATTGCTAAAGCGAAGTGTCCCACTAATATTCAAGATTCTTCAAGATATTTTCGCTGCAGCTGGCTAAAGTGTGACGTCAGACCTTAAAATAATAGTTGGAAGAATATTTGTTTAAAAAATACTGGAGGATTTAAAAAATATTTTCCAGAGAGCATAAATTTAATCCAGTCCGTACCATGCACGTTTAAAAAAAATTCTAAAACCTATTTTGAAAGAAGAAAAAAAAGTTTATAAAATAAAATATATAATGTGTGTGGGCGAAACGACATATTTAAATAGACGTAAATATCAGCATTCATGTAGACTCAGAATAGTTGATCAAAACTCAGCCCTTACACAACAAAGACTGAGAATCATTTTACAAATATAACTTTATCAATTGCAAATATTGAAGACCATAATTCTAGGAAATTATTAGTCATTTATGATTGATGACAACACGGATAATATGAATGTGAGTAGGGGAACTTTTTATTTGGAATCAATAAAAATTAATACTCTTAAAAATTTGCTTTCATTCAAAAAAGTACTTTTTGACGATTCTCGTTTAAATTTTTTTTAATGGTTGTCAGTTTTTCTGCTTCTCGTATGTTTAGACTTTTTGTCTTTCTTATTTCTTCAGTTTTCTACTAAATTCACTTGGAGAAGGAAGCCTTGATATGGTTTCGAAAGCTAGTCAAAGAAACGTAATAATAATAATATTTTTTTTTTTTTTTTTTAATTTTTTAAAGGTTTGTTAATTTACTTAAAAATTTTAATAGTTTTTAAACTTCTGTAATTTTTTCCCGCATATTTTGGAGTGCGGTTATTATATATATATATATATATATATATATATATATATATATATATATATATATTATATATATATATATATATATATATATATATATATATATATATATATATATATATATATATATATATATATATATATATATATATATATATATGAGATTTGTTTATACGTTATGCTTAATATTAAAAGTATTTTGTAAGTACAAATGTTTATAAACTTTTATAAGTAAAAATTTTATTTTATTTTTATTTTATATACTTTTATTTCAAATCATTTATTTCTTTATTAATGCAAGATAAACTTTGTCTTATTTTGGTTATCTTATTCAATTATAAACTCGACTATATTTATAAATTCCATATAAATTTAATCCAGTCTAATGATATCAGCATAAGAATTTTGTGCTGCTAATCACAATTTTATCAAACTGTTTGAGTAATCCTATTCTATATTTCTATTGTGGAAAAGCCATTGTTTCATATCTACCGTTCTCAAATCTTTGTTAAAGAAAGAAAAACACACACAGAGTTGATACTTCCTATTCCTTTCTCAATGGCATTTGAAGATTAGTGCTGTGATAAGGTGACTGAACCTTTTTACTTTCCATAATTTGAAAAGTAAGGAAGTCAGGATGACAGACTGAGGTTAGTTAAATTTTGAACAATTAATAGCGTTTCAGTTTATTAAGTTGAGAAGTAATATTGGCGATATTTTAAGGCACTCCCGGAGTAAACTGATATTCTAGAGAGTTATCGCGAGTTGGTTGTCTGCAGATGATGACTAATTCATCCTGATGTCACTTCATTGTTCAAAATTTAGCATACATCAATTTGTCATCTCGCTACAAATTTTCAAATTTTGCGATATAGATCCACGTTAACTCATCCTTTGTCATGGTATCACATAGGATAGATTTGAAGAAACGCAAATATTTTGACGGTCACTTCAGGATGAATCAATCGGTCATGCTCTGCAGAAAACTATAATCTGAGATGATTCCCGATTAATCTCAATTGTTTGTGAAAGAGTAAATTGATTCGTGAAATCCAATTAATACAAAAATTGTTTATTTGATCATTTGCTTCAATGTTTCGGACAAAATCAAATCTGTTATTAAAAAGAACTTAGGAGATCTGATATTGCAAAAGGTCAGACTGGAGTATTTAAAACTATATAATTTTCTCCCAGAGAACAAGATGTTCCTCAGAAAATGAGTGAGAAAATAATCAAACACCTGAAAGGGTTAAAATCAATTTTTCAAAGGTATTTCTCAAATCTTGGTGATGAGAACTACCGGAATGCAATTCCATTTTATGATTTCTTTTTCCAATCAGCCAGATTATCAAAGTGAAGAAGTTAATCAAATTACCCTCTGACAACTTTAAAATCTGAATTTAAAAGAAGATCACTTATATCAGCAATAGAATAAGAACATTCTGACCGACAAAAACACGAGTTTGTTGCTGCTTACAAAAACGGAGCAGGTAAAGAGAATTTTCTTATTCTGTCATTAAAAATAAATACCGTAGTAAGAGAAATACAAATCTAGATTTAAGACTTTATCTTTCATTAATCTTTCATTATTTGAACCATATTTTAAAAAGTTATGTGCCTCAAAACAAATTTCTTATAATTAATAAAAACACAATATTTCCTTTTCTTTTGAAAAATGAATTTAAAATTAATTGTACTATTCGTTCTTATTATTATTACAATGGTTTTTGTATCCAAGTATTACCCAATTAATTTCCAATTTCCAAGCTACATTCGCATTTACAAATACTCAAAAAAAAAAAAAAAAAATATATATATATATATATATATATATATATATATATATATATATATATATATATATATATATATATATATATATATATATATATATATATATATATATATATATATATATATATATATATATATAGTTATTGTTCAGAGTGACAGTGTTTTATTGTAATAACAATAGTATAAAGAAAGTTACACAACATTTCGAGGGACAGAAAGAACTAAACAGTTAATAGACGAAAAGCCGTAGCTAAAATCTAGCTTTTAAAGCAGAGTTGTATGATTGGAACCACCCCAGGTATGTGAGTCATACTCCATAATGGAGAGAATGACAACCTCATAAAGAGCAAGCGACCTACCCTGGAGGCGTGACAAAATTTTGAAGGCATCACGGAACATCTAACCTTTCAGAGGTTTGTTCGAAAAGGTAAAAAATATGATTCTTCCAAGAAAGGTCACGAGAAAAAGAAACGTCAAAAATTCAAAGTATAAACGAAAGTTCGATTTGAATGTTTTCGAACGTGTTATAGTTATGTGGGAAATTATGTCAAGTAGTAAGATGAGGAAAGGCAAAAAGAGTACAATTTTAAAGATCTTTTATGCTATTGAATATGAAAATTAAATGGGTAATCTATATACTTTAATGATCCCCCAGTAATACCATTTTAGTCTTAATATTTTCACCTGTAATAATAAATTTAAACGTAATTTTAAAAGCTGCAAAATTTTGATACCCTTTTGGAGCTCCCGACCCTCGCTATGCCAGTTTTCCAGAACAATTTCGAACTCTACTGGATTCCATTTCCAATCCACTTTTTAGGTTCCGATACCATTACCACAACTGATTCTACGTACACTTGAATTCGTGTTCTATTTTTAATCTGGGCTTTTTTAGTCTTGAATATTTATATTTTCTCTGATTGTGTTTTTATTTCCTTTTTTAATTATGAAATCTTATGTTTCAGAAAACA
>SEYY01005390.1:202500-205000 GCA_009176605.1 Armadillidium nasatum
ATTTGTTCTTCACAGTACTTAAAATTTTTTTTGTAACTTGGATTTTTCATCTCTGGTTTTAAGAATAGTGTCATCTATTTGACTTAAATTTTGCAGTATTGATTTACTGCAATTTCCATAATATTTAATTGCCTCACTTATACGACAATGATTATGATGTTTATGATTTTCTTTACATTTATAGCAGAAAATTTGAGAGCACGGTTCACAAAACCATTCACTTTCTTCCATGACCACACTCGCTTATATCTATGTCTTTCAACACGTCTATTTCTTCGACTTCTAAATTATCAGGGATGTATTGTGTTTGGATATCATTATTTGTAACGTATCTGGGAGAATACTGTGAGGGAAGAGTTGGTAAGTTGGATGAATTCGAGATACTACAGGATTGCTGATCACAAAGCTGAAGTGAATCAACGTGATTATAATCGGTGGGCTCTCTTTGGTTAATGTAAACCATTGTGTGAGAGATATCGTTGTGATTTTGAATTCTGGTTCTCACTTTGAGGTGAAAAAGTCATTGGACTTGCAAGAATTTTTTTTTTATTAAGACCATCAGGATAGTCATAATTCGGAGGTGAATCAGAACTACTATATTCAACAGATAGAGTAGACATTTCTGGTAATACGGATGAGTCATTAAATGATGTTGATGATACAAATGGGGGAGAAGGAAAAGTCAACTGTTGCGATTCTTCTCTACTTTCTTGAAAATAATTAGGTAACTGAGGACTTATCTTGCTGACAGGTTGTGGTACAAGTTCTCTTCTGTGCTTTCCTTCATTATTAAGATTGAAACCGTTGAATTCATTTGTTTCATTTAACAAAGTGGTATTGGGAACAGAGAAACTTTCGGGAGCCCTGAGTTCAGAAGAATTTCTATAAATTGGTTTGCAAACAGGACACTGCATCTTTTCGCAACAGGTGTCACAAAGAGGATGATCACACCAAATATTATCTTTTGCTATTACGTATTTTTTACATAATTGGCAATGATAATTCTGAAGACTCATCTGATTTATTGAATTATTTCTTCCATTGGTGCCATTAAAATTTCTTTGTATATAAGACATCTGAAATAAATAAATAAAATAATATATATATATATATATATATATATATATATATATATATATATATATATATATATATATATATATATATATATATATATATATATATATATATATATATATATATATATATATATATATATAGTGATGTGTTGGATGTCAAATTTTTAATCCACTTTGGCAAAACTTATAATAATGTTTACAAAAACAGGATCTGTTACAGATCAGGCGAGAAGCCGTCGCAGACGTACTGCCAGCGATGAAGGTACAACACGTAGGGTACTCTCGGCGCTTACAGGGAGTCCCAAGAAAGATATACGACGGTTGTCTGCTACAACCGGTGTCAGCAGATCGAGTATCGGCCGCATTTTAAAAACAAACAAATGGCATCCATACAAATTGCATTTGGCACAGCATATTGTTTACAGAGGAAGCAAACTTTTAGGTCAATGGAGAGGTGAATCGACAAAATGTACGTTATTGGACCACTACAAAGCTCACTGGCTGAGCTCAGCAATGATGCAGGATCTGGTAAAGTAATAGTGTTGGACGGGATATGGGGTCACATGGTTATAGAACCATTTTTCATTAAGGGGAATCTTACTGCCAATAAGTATCTGAACATGTTGCAGGAAGATATTTTCCCATCCATTTTAGACGAGGATGGTAACTTTCCGGTGTACTTTCAGCAAGATGGAGCGCGCCACCTCATTTCGGTATTGACGTACGTGAGTGGTTACATTACCAATTTCCAGGTACTTGGATCGATCGGCGTGGTACTGTGGAGTGGCCTCCCAGATCCCCAGACCTTATTCACTTGATTTTTACCTCTGGGGGCATGTGAAGGCTGTGGTGTATCGGAAAAGATACAAAACATAAATCATTTCAGGCAATGTATCACCGACGCCATTGCCGGTATAACTCAACCTGTGCTTGAACGTGTTTTTCAGCAGTGGAGGACACGCACTGAATTGTGTTTCAAACTCAATGGCATTCATGTGGTTTCGCGTTTACATGTATTATTTCTCAGTGTATGGACACTTATGTGGCACCCTGTATATATATATATATATATATATATATATATATATATATATATATATATATATATATATATATATATATATATATATATATATATATATATATATATATATATATATATATATAATTATAATTTGTGATGCATAGGATGGAAACATCTCAATTCTTCTAATCTTATCACTGATCGCCAGTATGGCTTTCCCTTCTCCCTGACACTTGGTCCTTCTGCTCTCTCGCATTTCGGTAAATCTTTTACTGTCACGCTGGACATATCGAAAGCCTTCGATAGAGTCTGGCACAATCCTTTCACAAAGCTATCTGCCCTTCGAATTGTTGCGTCATTCTCTCTATAATATCACTATTACAACGGACAGTGCTCT
>SEYY01005390.1:210000-212500 GCA_009176605.1 Armadillidium nasatum
ATTACAATGGACACTGCTTTTCTGAATTCTCCCGTCGCATACTCAACTTCAATTGAGATGGTTAGTGCGACACGCCTTTCTACACAGTTTCATTCTTTCTCTGTCTAACTCTCTGACCCCAGATTTAACCGCTATGCGCAATCTTACATGTATTCTTCTGGTAAGGTCTGGAACACACTCCCTTTATCCGTTTTCCCAACTTTCTTTGACTTACACTTTCAAACGCAGTGTATCGGGTCATGTCGGCATTTAACGATTAGGTTCTGGTATTGCCCCAACTCGATCTGGTGGAAATTAGTAGGCCTCTGGCCTTTGGCCACCAGAGGAATATATATATATATATATATATATATA
Organism: Armadillidium nasatum; assembly: GCA_009176605.1. Lineage (NCBI taxonomy): Eukaryota > Metazoa > Arthropoda > Malacostraca > Isopoda > Armadillidiidae > Armadillidium > Armadillidium nasatum. The sequence goes on from SEYY01005390.1 coordinate 210,355, forward strand.
TATATATATATATATATATATATATATATATATATATATATATATATATATATATATATATATATATATATATATATATATATATATATATATTATATTTCCATATGGTTTCTAATGTTTGACATTTATTTTTATTTTAAACCTAAAATGCAGAAAACTGCATTATCCTTGTCGTTATCCATCTCTATGGGAAAAATATATTTAAAAACAAAAACATTTAAATAAAAATATTGCTTAATTAATGACAAATATTTTTCTTACCTTTGTAAAAAAAAAAAATAAATAAATTTACAAACGTCAAAGAACAAAATATAAAAATAACACTGTCTTTAAAAAACATACATGGTTACAATAAAAACTGCGGAAAACCCGCAAAAGGCGTCATCCCTCAAATAGGCCCAAATATTTTCTGTCGTCAACTCACAAAGAAAAGGTCCGAGATTTTAGGCGATTTTGAACTCCACAATCAAAAAAACAATCTAAACGCTTTTGGTAACAGGAATGACCTTCTGCCCTTTCAGGAGATAATGAAATAGGCCTATTTTTATGATTTATTTTTAAAATATTTATGTACAGTATTACTCATATATATATATATATATATATATATTATATATATATATATAATATATATATATATATTATATATATATATATATATATATATATATATATATATATATATATATATAATATATGAGGGTGCTTGGAACCCCTACTGGGGCTACTATGGCATTCTGCTGGTTGCTCCTGGGTTGCAATAGCAACCAACCAAAGTCAAGCAACGCCAACATAGGCATAACAACTGTTGCGACTAAATTAGCAATATAAGACATAAAAATTTTCCGCACACCAGGATTCGAACCTATTGACAACAGCGTCGGTGGTAGAGCCTTCTGTACATTGTCTAACGGCGACGCTGTTGTCAATGGGTTCGAATCCTGGCGTGCGGAAAAATTTTCTGTTATATATATAAATATATATATATATATATATATATTATATATATATATATATATATATATATATATATATATATAATATATATATAATATATATATATATATAATATATATATGCTACTTTCCTGGGGGTAAAGGGACTAAAGGCTGATGGCCTAAATTCCATGTGAGTTGGAGAAAATAAAAAACGGAGGTTCAAATTAAAAGACAACCTGCCCCGATACACAGCCTTTGAAAGTGAGAGGTGAATAGAAGTTGGAAAATAAATAAAGATAGTGTGTTCCAAACTTTACGAGTAGAGAGGCTTATAAGATTGATCATGGAAGTTTAGTCTGGGGTCAGAGAGGTGGACAATGAAAGGTTGATAAAGTGGAAAGACTAGTTGCAGGATCTCCTCAGAGGAGGAGGTATCAGACTAGAGAAATTAGAAGAGCAGTGTCCATTGTAATTGCAAAAGTATAAGGAAATGGTGCAAGTACGGCGTCTAAAAATTGTCAGGAGGTGTAGTGAAAGTAGAAGAGTTTATCTAAACGGAAAGAATAGACGAAGAAAGATGACAACAACAACAACAACAACAAAAATTAAAAGCAGGAAAGAGGTTTGAGTTGTTTTCGAATAAGATGTTACATTTGTGTGGAATAATATGTCAAGTAGATAGATGGGTTTTGAAGCACTGAAAACATACATGTTCTCTTTGTTCCAAAAACAAATGGTTGTTTTCAGTACCTCAAAACAACTATGTTCTCTTTGTTCCAACATGGAATACCAGAAAGATCAGAAGACAGGTGTTCCAGGCCACATTCCTATATATGGCATCATTTATTTACTTTTTGAATGGATTGTCTTTCAAATTCCACATTCAGATACTAATCTCCATATTACTTAAGTAATATTCATAACTGCAGTTAAAACTTCAAAAGAGACCATTCTAATTTAAAAGTATATATATTAAAGTATGAATTATAATTTTTTTTTATTTCCATTTAGTTTGCAAATTTCTGTCATTTTTATTAGATGTTTTGAGTAGTCAAGAAAGTCGTAAGTATTTTTTGAATTTACTTCACACCAGCCTTTTATACAAATTCTATTTCGTTTCTTCCTCCGATATATCACTGGGAGCGTGCAACGAATAATAATTACCGGTCTCTCTCTTTCGTCCTAATCTTTATACTAATTATTTTCGA
>SEYY01005390.1:217500-220542 GCA_009176605.1 Armadillidium nasatum
TATAATATATATATATATATATATATATATATATATATATATATATATATATATATATATATATATATATATATATATATATATATATATATATATATATATATATATATATATATATCCTCTGGTGGCAAAGGCCAGAGGCCTACTAATTCCACCAGAGTTGGGAGGAAAGTCGGAAACATGGTCAAATTAAAGGCCGACATGACCTGATACACGGCGTTTAAAGGTGCCTAAGTCATAGGAAGTTGGGAAAATAGATGAAGGAAGTGTGTTCCAGACTTTACCAGTAGAGTACATGTAAGATTGAGTATAGCGGTTAAGTCTGGGGTCAGAGAGTTGGACAGAGAAAGGATGAGACTGTGTAGAAAGACGAGTCGCACGAACCCTTCTTAATGGAGGAGGTATGCAACGAGAGAGTTCAGAAGAGCAGTGTCCATTGTAATAGCGATAGTATAGAGAGAGTGACGCAACATTTCGACGGGCAGAAAGAGATTGGAGTGAATTAGTGAGAGCAGGAGAATTGATAAGGCGAAAAGCTCTAGACTCCACCTTTTCCAGGAGAGCTGTGTGTGTGGAACCACCCCAGATGTGTGACGCATACTCCATACAGGGGCGAACAACACCCCTATACGAGCAAGCAACTATATATATATATATATATATATATATATATATATATATATATATATATATAATATATATATATATATAATTCTTTTAATTATATCTACACCAGGCAATTTTTTAAGAGCCAATTTTTCGTTTTTGGAGGGGTATGTTTTATTTTGAAACACGTGGCAATTTTTTTTACAGCCAACTTTTATTTTAATTTTGCAAACTTTATTGCAATGAACTTATATATAATATATATATATATATATATATATATATATATATAATATATATATATATATATATATATATATATATATATAATATATATATATATATATATATATACTATTAAAAATTCTTTGGCCGTTAGGCCTACATTTACTATTTAAGTGAAAGTTAGGTATAGGCAAATAATGCATATGCCAATAGCAGCCATCATACAGATGTGTTGTTTCAAATAACCATAGCAATGGCCATAATCATTTATGTAGTTAGCCATTAAAGTTTACTCATTTTCTTTAAATGATTATTTAACGGGTTCTAGTTTAATTAAAGGGACACTATGGTAATTTTTAACGTAATTTGAATTTTACTTCAACTGATTTATTTCCTCTTTTCTAGTATAATAATTATATTACTTATGCTAAAATTTTACTCTAAATATGGGAATCCATTTTTGTTTTTATTATAAAAAAAAGAAAAAAAAAAAAAGAAAATCAGTTATATTTAATTCAAAAATAAGTTAATTTTAATTTTGAATAAAAACTGTTTATATCTTGACAGAATTTTTATTCTTATTTTAATTCTTTTTTTTTTTTTCTGACAAAAAACTCCCGATTACACCATGTTGTAACTTAAATTGGTCCTTAGATGCTAGCAAAGACGTTGGATTCTTTATTTTTGAATTTTTTTGAATCATAGCAACCCTATCGTATAAGTAGCTTTACACCTTTTTTAAATCTCTCTCTCTCTCTCTTTATATATATATATATATATATATATATAATATATAATATATATATATATATATATATATATATATATATATATATATATATATATATATATATATATATATATATATATATATATATATATATATACAGTGGGCATCCTCATCAAAATTAACATCCCATCCTCACTTGCAAAATTTATACGTCTGCATCCGCATCCCACTTGACGAAAAATCTATATCCGCATCCGCAAATGAGAAAATATTATATGCGATCCATCACTAATATATATATATATATACTATATATATATATATATATATATATATATATATATATATATATATATATATATATATATATATATATATATATATATATATATATATATATATATATATATATATATATAGGGACCGACCGGGGCTGGAATTTTGCCGGGGCCGGGGTTGCCTTAAATTTGTAAAGAGATCAAAAGCACTGAAATTTTAGGCTAAAAAAAATTATATATAAATTTAATTGAGGTTATTTAATTATAAAAAAGCTTAAATAGCCAACATTCACTAAATTAAGAAAAAAAATTTCAGAAAAATTTTTAAAAAAAATAAAAATAATTTTTTTTTTTTTTTTTAATCATAATAGTGATTCAACAGCTTTACCTATAATAACCTAATTTAAAGTTTGAAAAAATGTAAGATATAAAATTTTCGATATAACTACATTTACACATATTATTGTTATATCATTGCTATGTATCAAACTTGAATCAATTAGCTACATTATTTCAAAATTATTATTTTGTTTATACTTTCAGTCACTGTCTAAAAGATCAGCTTCAGCAGTAGGGAGTACTTTACAATGTTTCAGGATAGGCTCGAAATAGCTAAATGTAACATGTGCAGTCAGAAAATTAGAAGAGGACCTCCGGGTGCTACAAGTAAAAAAATTTCAACCAAATCTTTATGGGGGCATCTAAAATCAAAACACAAAAATTAACATTCACTAGCAGAAAAGGAGCGGTCAAAATAAATAGAGAAAAAGAGAAAATTTTAAAAAATGCAAGAAAAATATAATTTTGTTTAAAAATTTTTTTTTTTTTTTTTCAGGTATATGCATTTTTTTTCTGAGTTGTTTCGAGCATTTTTCTGAGTCTATAACGGTTTGAAAGTTATTTGGACACAAAGTTGAAAAAAAATGAATTGCGGGGTCAAACCACTGGTCCACATGAGCTGAAAATTTAATGAATAATCTTAGCCCCAATTTCTTGCATTGGTGAGAACAGATTTTTGATATCACATCTAGGAAAAAAGTTTTAAGCACTTGAAATTTTTTTTTTTTGAAATTGTACCCTACCGGATAAAAAATTATTTAAAAAAATATTAATTTCTGTAATTTTTGGAATTGTTTAGAGGAGGGACAGGCTACAATTTTATTAGTGCGTTTTAAATGTTTTTGTTTGAAACTAGATATAGCC
>SEYY01005391.1:0-5000 GCA_009176605.1 Armadillidium nasatum
TATTAAAACTAAGTTTTTCTTCCTAGTATGGTTAAAAAATTTTATAATAACATCCGAGTTTGATTTCCTTTCTTGAAACTTAGTCAAGAAATTGGGATGCGGATTAAATTTGGTAACGTGATCTTCCTTATGTGAAAGATCACAAGTAAAAGTTATTTTTCCTTTGGTGTCAAGGAAAATATTAAGTTTGAAAAAACCTTCTCTGCTTAGAGAAGAACTAAAATGAATATTAAAATTTGAATACAAATTTGGTTCCATTTCCTGAGGTACCAGAGAAATGGATTGAGGATTAAATTTGGTTAAATGAACTTTCACTATCAGAGAATCATTAGAGAATGAAGTTCCCATTTTTGTCACATTTGTCGTGAAATCAAATTGGGATGAAAAAGAGGTTAAAGGAACAAGAGGTTTACATTGTCCCCCAGATTTCCTTTTAATTAAGGGTTGATTCCCATCAAATGAAAGATTGTTATTAGAATATAAGTGAATTAAATGAAACTCCATTTCTTGCTGGTTCAAGGGAATGGAGCTGGAATTAAATTTTGAACAATCTCTGTCGACTTGAAGTGAATTGAGAAAGTTTTCCATCTCACTTGTATGTGAAAGATGGTTAATATTTGAGAGGAAGTTTCTCTTCACTCTGTGATGAAAGAGAATTGAAATAATTAAGGTTATCAACAGAAGAAGGTTCATGAAGTTCCTTCCTTTTCCGCATGGTAGAAAAGGGAAGGAAGAGTTGACTTAAATTGGATGAAATGTCAGTTTGAGTGTTTCCAGCTGGAATAACATCAGAATGATAATTTGAGTTAGGAACTTCCTCCTTGAGAAGGGTGCTAGAAGCTATTTTCTGTTCAGAGGAAGAAATTAAATTTGAATGAATGTTATAAATGAGGTCCTCTGAGAGGTTATCCTCATATTGACAATTTAAGATAGTTTTTTCAGCATCAGTAAACTGTTCGCTGGGAAGGATACCGATGTGCGAAAGAGACCACAAATTATCTAAGTCCTTTGTGGAGTTTTGATTAGAATTTCCATTTGAAATGGGTGGTATTAAATTTTCATCCTCATTAATCAAGGATGTGGTTAAGGAGTTCCCTTCCTCACATGTAGTGAAAGAAGGAGTTGAAATTTTGTCATTGTTAATGAATGACAGTTGAGAATGGTTTATTTCCTCATTAAATTGAATTTCAGTTCGAAATGAGGACACAACAGTAACCTGAGAATCAGAGTTACTTGAGGTAAAGGGTAATTGGCCCCATATGATGTGACCAAGATTGGTTTTCATGAGGTTAACGTCATGAATTTTCTCAAAAGACTTGAGAAACTTATTTAAGTGATCTGCTCCAAGCAGAATTCCGATATCAGAAACCCTATCACTAGTAGGAAAAGGATTTGCAAGTGGAATATGATGTTTCCTGAGCATTTTAGTGGTTTTGGTTAACCCAGGGATGTTGAGATCATTGGGAAGATAATCCACAACGATTGCAGAAACGGGTATAGTTCCTTCCTTAGTTGTAATATTAAGCGTTACAACATTGTGTTCAGAAGGAACACCCTTGTGATTAATGCCATTAATAGCAATGTTTATTTTAGAGTGAGGAACACAGTTGAGTAATTTAGTAATTGATTTAGTGACCAGAGTCCTCTGAGACGCCTGATCACAAAGTGTACGAATCATTATAGGTTTTTTACCTTTGAATATAGTTACATCAGCAATGGGTAAAGCTACTCCATTGCTACGTGATGTAAGAGTAGTAGCGAGATTAGTTGTAGAAGTAGACGGAAGTGTAACACGTTCCGGTTTTTTATTTTGATTACAAAGAGCAGAATGATGCTCTGAGGATTTGCAATAAAAACAAGTTTTATTGCTTTGGCACTCCTGTGTAGGATGTGTGTAAGCCAAACATTTAAGACACCAATTGTGAGTTTGTGCCACTTCCTTACGTAATTCAGGAGTGGGTAGTAAGTTACATTCAGTTGAATGATGTTTATTGCGACAAAACCTACATTTTATATTATTATTATTATTATTATTATTATTATATTATTATTATTATTATTGTTATTTTTATTATTATTATTGTTGTTGGTTTGTGATGAGAAATTGGACTGCATTGTAGTTAATACAGTTGTTTGTTTAGGTCTTGTCCCAGTAGACTTCCATTTATTAGTGGAAGATGAAGAAGGGTTGGAATTTTTAGAAGTTGATTTATCTCCCTTTGTGTTGGAAGATAAAGTCTGTCCAGATGCTTCTAAGACAGTTAAAGTTTGATTTAAGTTATTAATTAAGGACTCCAAAGTCCAAGTGTCTTCAGTTTTATTGTCTGAAGTTTTCCAGAGAATCTTTTCTCTGATCTGAGATGGAAGTTTTTTAGCTAAGAGTACTCCTAAGAGTGTGGAGCAACTGGTACATGAATTAATCATACCTTTGGTTTTGAGTGACTTCGACATAACAATGTATATCAGCCTTAAACTGATATAATTCAGTATAATCATATTTAGGTGAGTTTATATTGAGTAATTTTGATATTAAAGTCTCTTTGACTTTAGCGGGATTTCCAAAATCCCTTTTGAGGTCATTTAAAATGACTTGATAGTTACTACCTGTAACGGCGTAACCTGAGACAAGTTTTAAGGCAGGGCCTTTTAAGCAATCGAGTAATAAGTTTAATTTGTTAATATCAGAATACCCCCTGTTTTCAACATTTGTTTCAAAAATTTCCATAAATGTGGAAAATGCAAGTATATCTCCATCAAAGGTTGGGAGACGTTTTGTTGGAAGCTTAAAGGCTTCCGGTTCACGAGGAACTTCAGTAGTAGTAGTAGGGGTATCTGAAGTAGGATTAGAATCTCCTTGGAGATTTTTTATAAATAAATTTGTGGATTTAATTGAATTAGTGATGATTATTTGTCGTTCAAAACATTCATCATCATCCTTAGCGAATGCATCGTCCGACAATGAATCCTGAATGATGGCATTTACTTCATCTAAGTCAGTTAAAATGCCTTCTAATATGTCTACAAATGTAGATAGTTTACTCACATTAGGGTCAGGATTATTAATTATTTTATCAATTTCATTGATAGATTTTGTTGCACGAGATCGTAATGCTTTACGTTGTCTCTTGGCGATATCCAAACGTTTAACATCCGACATATCAGAATTTGGATCGGAGTTAGCCATTTTTAATGAAATTGTTTGTTATAATTATGTAAATAAGGATTAAAGTCTTTTAAAAGACTAATTATTACTTAAAATAATAAAGTTTCTATAAGGAAACTATAAAATATGTATAATCACTTAAGAGTAACTTAATACTAAGTTATTTCAAATATATTGAAATAAATTGAAAATAATACTTAAATGTAATTAAATCTAAGGAGATTTCATAAAAGAAATCAATTAGCCACAAATATATACAAAGGAGGTCAAAGGACCAATTAATTTGTTGAAATAAGGCTTAAATGCCAAATTATAAAAAAAAAAAAAAAAATAAAAAATAAAATAAATAAAAATTATGATTAAGTACGAGAGGGAAGTCCAAAAAGTTCAAGTACTTCACCTTAAACAAAAAAAAAAAAAAAAAATGATCCAATAATCAAAAAATTAAACCAACTTGGCTTAAAAGTATCAAAAAGTATCGAAAAGTATCGAAAATTATTAAAGTGTACTAAAAAGTATCGAAAAGTATCGATATTTTTAAAGTGTACTAAAAAATATTTGAAAAAATACCAAAAAGTTACAAAATATTAAAAAAGTACTAAAAAAGTACTTAAAAAATATATTAAAAATATTGAAAATACTAAAAATTTAAAATATTTAAAAATAAAAGTACTAAAAAAAAAATACTAAAATTTAAGAATATTGAATAGTACTAGAAAAAAGTACTAAAAATTTACGATATATTTAAGAATATTGAAAAGTACTAGAAAAAAGTACTTAAAAATTTACGATATATTTAAGAATATTGAAAGGTACCAGAAAAGTACCAAAAAGTTACAAAAAATTTAAAGAATATTGAAAGGTACTAGAAAAGTACCAAAAAGTTATAAAAATATTAAAAAATATTGAAAGGTACTAGAAGAGTACCAAAAACTTATAAAAATATTGAAAGGTACTCGAAAAGTACCAAAAAATTATGAAAAATTAAGGAATATTGAAAGGTACTAGAAGAGTACCAAAATATTATAAAATTATTAAAGAATATTGAAAGGTACTAGAAGAGTACCAAAATATTATAAAAAATTTTAGAAGGTACCTCACAGTACCAATAAGTTGTAAAAATTTTTAGAAGGTACCTTACAGTACCATTAAGTTGTAAATTTTTTTTAGAAGGTACCTTACATTACCAATAATTTGTAAAAAATTTTAGAAGGTACCTCACAGTACCATTAAGTATCAATAATTTTAGAAGGTACCTCACAGTACCAGTACCATTAAGTATAAAAAAATTTATTTGAAGGTACCAAAAGGTACTATTAAAGTATAAAAAAATATTTGAATTTAAATTAAAGTAATAAGTAAAAAAAATTATTGAAAGTACCAAAAAGGTACTATTAAGTATAAAAAAAAAATTATTAAATAAAAATAAAAAAAAAAAAAAAAAAAAAAAAAAAAAAAAAAAAAAAAAAAAAAAAAAAATATATAAAAAAATTATTTGAAAGTACCAAAGGGTACCATTTAAGTATAAAAAAAAAATTTAGAAGGTACCAAAAGGTACTATTAAGTATATAAAAAAAAATTTATTTGAAAGTACCAAAAGGTACTATTAAGTATAAAAAAAATTATTTGAGAGTACCAAAAGGTACTATTAAGTATAAAAAAAAAAAAAAAATTATTTGAAAGTACCAAAAGGTACTATTAAGTATAAAAAAAATTATTTGAAAGTACCAAAAGGTACTATTAAGTATAAAAAAAAATTATTTGAAAGTACCAAAAGGTACTATTAAGTATAAAAAAAAAATTATTTGAGAGTACCAAAAGGTACTATTAAGTACCA
>SEYY01005391.1:10000-12500 GCA_009176605.1 Armadillidium nasatum
TATATATATATGTATTGATGCAATAAGTCGCACTATTTAGTATACATCTTAAAGAGTAATAAAGCATCATACGAGGAAATTCATCTCAAAACAGGCCGATTGCATGTCACTGTCTCGCTATAACCGAGTTCTTGTGTACACCAATTAAAACCTTTTTGGGAATGACGGATTCGGTTGTGTATTTAATGCGGCCTAATTCTCTTGAACGGCGAGGTGGGAGTGATGAGGAGAGAAGGGTGGGGGAGAGAGAAGGAAGACGTAGAGGGGGGGGGGAGATCATATAACTGGATCTTTATGTGGGGAGGGGGAGAGGGGAGTGTTATTGTTTGTTTCATTTTGTTTTTGCTTTATGTAGAGGATGGTTAAGTGAATATGATACACGCATTTTGTAAGGGATGAATAAACGAATTTTAAGTTAAACCATGAAAAAAAATTAAAAACGAAGAAGAAGAAAAAGAAGAAGAAGAAGAAGAAGAAGAAGAAGAAGAAGAAGAAGAAGAAGACAGAACCTTTTTTTTTTTTTTTTTTTTTTTTTTTCGTGATCTTTCTTGGAAAGATCACATTACTTCTCTTTCTAAACAAACTTCTTAAGAGGTTGGGTGTTCTGAGACGCCTTCAGAATTTCTTCGTTACACTCCAGTTGCGTGCTCTTTATAGGGGTATTGTTCGCCCCTGTACGGAGTACGCCTCATACTTCTTGGGTGTTTCAATTCATACAACTCTCCTTGAAAAGGTGTAATTTAGGGCTTTTCGCCTTATAAATTGATTTTTTTTCTCACTCATCAACTTTCACCAGTCTCTTTCTGGCTGTCGAACTATTGTGTAACTCTTTCTATATTATCACTATTACAATGGACATTGCTCTTCTGAACTCTTCCGTCGCATACCTCCTCCATTGAAAAGAGCTCGTGCAACACGTCTTTCTAGATCTAGACAGTCTCATCCTTTCTCTGTCCAACTGTCTGACTCTAAACTTAACTGCTATTCTCAGTCCTTCATATAGGATACTGGTAGAGTGTGGAACACACTTCCTTCATCAATTTTCCCAACTTCCTTTGACTTGTACACACTCTCATGTTTGTCCTTAATTTGACTGTAATTCAGGTGTACATTTGCAGCCTTTGGACATTTTGACACCAGAGGTGATATATATATATATATATATATATATATATTATATATATATATATATATATATATATATATATATATATATATATATATATATATATATATATATATATATATATATATATATATATATAGGGCATAATGATGAAGTTAGGGCCATAAGAATGGCAGATGATGAAGAGATAGATTAATATAAATTATTGTAAAGTCATTATTATAATAATCATTAACATGAAGTAGAAAAAATGGTAGAAGACAGAACAAGACGTTGAAAATCAACGATTGATAGACTTGAAGAATGAACTATGTCCCTCCACAGCTGCTACTATACAACAACCAAAAGAAGATCGAAGATAGCAATAAAGTTAAGAATAGAAACCAAAGGAAGAGAGATTGTATAAATCAAAAATCCTGTGACAGACTCTACGGAAACCTTTCGATATGTCTAACGCCACAGTAAAATATTCACCGAAATAACGATGAGTAGAAAACCAAATATCATACAAGAAGGAAAAAGAAAATCACTTGTAGAACGTTCGTTTCGGAACAATGCAATCTTAAATCTTCTAATCTTGTGATCCGAGATAAGGTTAGAAGATTTAAGACTTAGTAGATTTAAGATGTTTTAAAATCTTTCTGGTGAGAATATATGAAAAACCTCCGGAAAGACTAGAGGTTCGATCGAAACGGCGATAGTAGAAGGGTGAGAGGAGTTCCAATTTTAGGGTTTAGAGAATGAGTATGTTCAAGTTTCTTAGAACTAAAGGAAATTCATTGGTGGAGGTAAACATTGAAATCACTAATAAGAATAATTCAGAGAAAAGAGAAGAAGAAAGAATATTTATTTATTTATATATTTTTTTTCGTAGTTTAAATTATCCAAAACTTAAGGGCAGTCGAAAGAAAATAAGAACTAAATATGCAGAATAGATGAATTTAGCCTAAGATTGACAAGGAAACCAGAGAACGGGAGCCACAGGAAATAGAAAACTAGACAGATTGTAAATTAATAACACGAGAGCAGACAATCGGCACTTGAATGAAAGTCATGAAGAGTAGAGATAGAACAGCAAGAGGGAGCAGAGAATCTCCTATCGGAGAACTGAATCAACCTTTGTTTCAATTAAGAACAAGTGATGAAGTGTAGAAGAAGAGAGGTGATGTTTAGTTAAGGTAATGTTTATTATAATAAACTGGAAATTAGAGTAAAGAAATTTAAAAAATAGACCACGTACTGGAGCAAGCTGGAAGAATCTTAGCTTCAAACACTACCTCAAGAGACCGAAAGCTGCATAGTGACGATATATGAGAGAAGTGGAGGGTAGAAATTCTTAGAGTCTTCTCCGCCAAGTACCATCGAATCAGTGTG
>SEYY01005391.1:25000-27500 GCA_009176605.1 Armadillidium nasatum
ATTTTGTACTTAGGAGAGACTTTGTACTTTGTACTAAGGAGAGACTTTGTACTAAGGAGAGACTTTGTACTTTGTTTTAGGGAGTGACTTTGTACTAAGGAGAGACTTTATACTTTGTACTAAGGAGAGACTTTGTACTTTGTACTAAGGAGAGACTTTGTACTTTGTACTAAGGAGAGACTTTGTACTTTGTACTAAGGAGAGACTTTACTTTGTACTAAGGAGAGACTTTATGCTTTGTACTAAGAAGAGGCTTTGTACTTTGTTTTAAGGAGAGACTTTGTATTTTGTACTAAGGAGAGACTTTGTACTTTGTACTAAGGAGAGACTTTGTACTTTATAGTAAGAAGAGACTTTGTACTTTGTACTAAGGAGATACTTTGTACTTTGTACTAAGGAGAGACTTTGTACTTTATACTAAGGAGAGACTTTGTACTTTGAACTATGGAACTTTGAGAAGTAGATATAACTGTGTGTTCAAATAGGATGGTAAATATAAGTTGAAACTTGTTAGGAGGAAAATATTATTTGTATGTAAATAAAAGAAATCATTATTTATTTATATAATTTAAAATAAAATGCTATTTAATTTTAACTATTTTATTAAAAGAGAAATTTAATATATATATATATATATATATATATATATATATATATATTTATATATATATATATATATATATATATATATATATATATATATATATATATATATGGGTATATATATATACAGAATTTATATTAATAACCGCTTAGTAGCGCACTTTTATGGAGTTCAAATCTTAAATGCTTTTCCTGACCAGAATTGGAACATTAATGAGACTTCCACAACCTCTTTTCCCTTCTTGTTCTTCTTCTTGTTCTTCTTGATCTTCTTCTTGTTGTTCTTGCTGTTTTTTCTTATTCTTGCTTTTGTTGTTGTTGTTGTTGTTGTTGTTGTTGTTGTTGTTGTTGTTGTTGTTGTTGTTGTTGTTGTTGTTGTTGTTCTTCTTCTTTCTTCTTCTTCCTTCTCTTGTTCTTGTTCTTGTTCTTGTTCTTCTTTTTCATTGTTCTTGTTCTTGTTCTTCTTGTTTTTTCTTGTTCTTGTTCTTGTTCTTGTTCTTGTTCTTGTTCTTGTTCTTGTTCTTGTTCTTCTTTTTCTTTGTTCTTGTTCTTGTTCTTCTTGTTCTTCTGAAGACAGTGTGAAATGAATTCGAAATAGAGTTTAACACAAATATATGAATTTATTTCTAATTTCCTTTCTTTTACTTTATCAAAATATATATATATATATATATATATATATATATATATATATATATATATATATATATATATATATATATATATATATATATATATATATATATATATATATATATATATATATATATATATATATAATTGAGGGTTATAAGAATATTCTATTATGTCATAATATAACAAAAGACTGCACATACTGATCAAAAATTCTAAAAGTAAAATATAACTGAATTTTGAATCGATTTTTTTTTGCGTCTCGTTTTTTATCAGTTTCCATTTCAGCATTTTTGACAAGGCCAGATTAATTTTCGTTAATTAAGCGTTGTAAAATCTGTTGCCATTGTTAGGCATTGAAATTAGTATACCTATCATTATGAGTATATTCTTCGTCCCATAATGAATGTATTCGCCCTTTCGTTCTTTTTTTTTTTATCACAATGGTATTTATTCTCAGTTTCATAACGAGTATATTGTCATTTTCATAATTTGTATATTCTCATTTTCCTGAATATATATTCTCTTTCTCATAGCAAGTATTAATTAGCGTTAATTCTATCTTTTATAATGAGTATATTCTAACATCTTACGATGAGTATATTTTCCCTCTCGCAATCAGGTATATTATATTTTTATAATGAGTATATTCTCTTCTTTTTAATGAGTATATTCTAACATCTTATGATTAGTATATTTTTCCTCTAAACAATCAGATATATTATATTTTTATAATGAGTATATTTTCTTCTTTTTAATGAGTATATTCTAATCTCGTATAATGAATACATTTTCCTTCTCATAATGAGGTATATTATATTTTTATAATGAATATATTCTCTTCTTTTTAATGAGCATATTTTAACCTCTTATAATGAGTACATTTTCTTTCTCATAATGAGGTATATTATATTTTATAATGAGTATATACTCTTCTTAATGAGTATATTCAAACCTCTTTTGATGAGTTTATTTTCCCTCTCATAATGAGGAATATTCTCATTCACTTGATAGGTATATTCTCTCAGTCACAATGAGTAAATTCCCATTATGCTTCTCATAAGTCACAATTCACAAACTTTATAATAATAATAATAATAATAATAATAATAATAATAATAATAATAATAATAATAATAATAATAATAATAATAATAATAATAAAAATAATAATAATAATAACAATAATAATAATAATAATAATAATAATAATAATAATAATAATAATAATAATAATAATAATATATAATAATAATAATAATAA
>SEYY01005391.1:30000-40870 GCA_009176605.1 Armadillidium nasatum
ATATATATATATATATATATATATATATATATATATATATATATATATATATATATATATAATATATATATATATATATATATATATATAATATATATATATATATATATATATATATATATATATATATATATATATATATATATATAATATATATATGCAATTTCTCTTTTAAATTCAATCAAAATATAAATTCACTAACTATATATATTAGATATTTAAAATAATAATAATTGCAATAAAATGATAAAAAATAAAGCAATAATATTGTTATTGAAATAATACAAATAAAAATAAAAAGGCTGGAATATTTTGGAAAAAAGGGCTTCATTATTAAGTGAAAGTTATAATAGAAGAAAATTGATCATTTAATAATGGGCAATGATTTTTTATATATAAAACTTCAAAATCCTACGATCAAGAGAGAAAGATGCATGTTGAAGAATAGAAAAATTAGAATAAGAAAAAGGGTGGGTATCTCCATGGTCTTTTATGACAGAGTGAACAGGAGAGCAAAGAGGAAGGTCTGTTCGAAAGAAAACTCTCTTATGCTTATCAATCCTCACTTTAAATTGTAGACCAGTTTGGCCTACATACGCCGCATTACAGCTGGCACACTTAAATAAATAAATTAATGAGGATCTGAGTGTGAGATTCCTTGTGTCTGAAGAAAGTATAAATTGAGAGGGAGTTATAATTTATAAGAATGAACTGGCATTGGTGGAATGTAACTTCAGGTATAATAAGAATATTTTTATAAAGTTGAGATGTAAGTGATCCTATATATGGAAGCTTTATGTATATTTTTATTTTTTTTGTTTGGGCACAGTAGAAAAATGAAGAGTGGATCTGAAGATATTAGTGACATAATCGTTAATTCTTTTTTCCACTTATAACTTTGGGAATAAATGAAAATGAAAACGTATGTTAATATATTCCATCTTTGTATATATAATTATATATATATATATATATATATATATATATATATATATATATATATATATATATATATATATATATATATATATATATATATATATATATATATATATATATATATATATATATATATATATATATATATATATATATAGTCCCCAAGCAATTCCTTCTGTCTTCAGAGGATTTCGGTGGTTAGAATTCTCTGTTTTAACACATTTGTTTTGGGGTTGAAACCCCTTGTCACCCTGGGTGTGACAGGGGGAGGGGGTTGGAGAAGAAATGCTTGCGAAGCATTTAAAAATTTATTACAAATTGACGCTACTTTTGAGATTCTGAATTTACTTTATTTTAAATGTATTTTTTGATTCTTTGCAAATTTTTTACTTCCTGAGATTTTATTTCGCGCTTTGCTTTTTTGTTCATTTTTTAATTGTTTCGGCTTTTGTGTGTGTGTGTGTGTGTGTGTTTGTGTGTATTTGTGTGTCTTGTGCTTGTGTGTGTATAGATAGTTGTGTGTGCGTTTATGCGTGAGTGGGTGAGTGATTGTGCGTGGCTGTGTGCATGTATTTGAGCGAGATAGAAAAAAAACTAATTTTTTCAATTATATCTTTTTATTAAATTAAAATAAATTATAAATTAATTTGAGAGCAAAAGTTTATAATTTAAATTTACATCTCAATTCGAATTCCGAAATTGCCATTCTATTACTATAATTATTGCTTAAAAAAAAAATTTAAATAAAAATTTTAAAATAGACATTATTAAAAATTTGGATTTGAAGAATAATGAAGTATCTATTTAAAAATTCTCCCCCTTCACTTCCCCTCTCCCATGCCCTCTCCTCCTCCCTTCTCCCATTCCCCTCCTTTCTCCTCTTTCCCCTCTCTCCCCCCTTCCTCAGCCCTTGGGCAAGAGTTTACCAGGAAAAATATAAATAAGTAAATAACAGTTTCTTTTACAAGGACGTCAGATAGATAGACAGGTGGATATATATATATATATATATATATATATATATATATATTATATATATATATATATATATATATATATATATATATATATATATATATATATATATATATATATATATATATATATATATATATATTATTTGCAATTGCATTAGGAGAAATTTCAAAGATTTTCGGAAAAGAAAATATTTAATTTGGTAGTTTACAATATGCTTTCGGTAATTCATTTTGCGATTTCGGTAAATATTAATACGCTATCGATAATCATCATACAGTTTCGGTAAAAATTGTATGAAATTCGACAATGATTCGACAATTCATCGCAGATCGCTATTAAACAGAACAATTCTGTATCGCCACATTCACACACGACATTGTTAAGTTAATCGGTCGTTTTGTATATCAAAATGGAGAAAGTTCAAATTGTTTCGATAATCGGAATAACTATTTGATAATTTATCTATAGTATCAGGCAAAGAAAACTAGAGCTTTTCAACAATTAAATGTATTTCTACGTCATTAATAAAGAAGCATTCGGGTATATGAATTAGAAAAGCAAAATTATGATTTGGTAGTAGTAAAAATAGATGATCGTAGATTAGATAATTGCGTACATAATACAATATCTAGATAATTAATACTTCTATCTTCTTCCTATAAATGCACCTGAGTATACAAACATCAGCTTTTGTGAAGTTTGTTCGACTATTAGGAGAGTATTTTTGTGTAAACCTTGTCATTTTACGTTCAAGCTAATGTTCCCTCCATTGCCAAAAATTCATGCCCTATTCTCTCGCATAGATGTTGCTTCCAAATTGTTCTTGAATGTTTGCTGAACGTACTTTTGTCATCGATAAAATTTTATTTTCTGTTGTGTCGAAGAAATTGGAATAAAGTGGTTTCAAAATGCCTGTTAGTAGGATTCTGTTGTCCTAAAGGTACTGATGAGTTATCAAATAAGATTGTAGTATTTTTATCCTCTAAAATAATTGAGAGATTTGTAAGGAAATCTCTAAAGTTGTTTAAGGACACTTCCAAATTTGGTTTCAAAATAGAGAAACGCAACATCACAGTCAATTGAGATATTGATGGGAAAATTTCGACCTCTGATGCCAGATACGATTCTATTAGCCTTCTCTGATGGGCGCTTTACCGTACGTCCATTTAGTAAACACGTTAAAACCACTTTCATCTAAGTAAATTTGCCAACTACGCATTTCTTATTTATATACCCTGTGACTAAACTTAATGGAAATCAGTATAATATAGAGTATTATATATGCAATGCAAAGATATAATTTTTAGAATATTGTACACAGAGTTTATAATATTTTTGTTACATTTAGTTCGTGGTTATGTGTATAATACTTACCCCTGTCTACGATCAAATATGTCATTGTTATTCCTTCGAACATTTATACCATAAACTTTTTTTTTTTAATTTTTTCGTGAGATTACCCAAATCGTCGACAGGAAAAGTTCCGGTCAAAGGGCCGACACTTTTTAAAAAAATTTGTGTCACTTTTCTTTTCATTTCAACGTGTCGACGTTTTGGACACATATTGAAAAAAAAATTTTGTTTGACCAACATCGTTTTTTTATATTTCGTATTTTTTTAATTTTTATTATTATAATAATTATGAATTTTTTTTATTTTAATATATTTTTTAGGAAAACAAAATGTTTTCTTGACCAAGTTTTTCTTAGGATAAAAAAAAGTTGTCGGTCCTTTGATTACCAAAAAGTTGTCGAGTATGATTTTTTTAATGAGAGACGGCCCTTTGATTCATATTTCCTGTCGATTTGGGGTAATCCCGGTCTAATTTTGTTTTATGTTTTTTTATTTTATTTTTTTAGTAGAAGGAAAACAAAATGTTTTCAAGTTTTTCTTAGATATTAGAAAATTCATATAAAAACCAAGGATAAGAAAATCCCTCATCCCACTGTCATCTTTGATGATCGTATACGTGAATGAGGGTTCCGTTACATTTCTTCCATTTTGTCATATTTCATATTTAAAAATTTTGTCTTACCAGAACTGATCTTAATGAAAGATCAACAGTGTGATACGTGAATGGAAGAAATGTAACGGAACCCTTCCGTTACATTTCCCAGATTGACTGTGTTAAAAAGCAGGAGGTTTTGTGTTGCATTAAGCCTGGATAGAAACATTTGAAATGTCTGACGAAAATAATGAGAGAAATGTTTTGTTTTTTTTATTTTTTATTTTTATAGTGGAAGGAAAACAAAATGTTTTCTTGACCAAGTTTGTTTTTTTATTTTTTATTTTTTTTATAGTAGAAGGAAAACAAAATGTTTTCTTGACCAAGTTTTTCTTAGGATATTATGTAGTATGATGAGAGAATTCATATAAAAACCAAGGATAAGAAAATCCCTCATCCCACTGTCAGTCTTTGATGATCGTATACGTGAATGTGGGTTCCGTTACATTTCTTCCATTTTGATCATATTTCTGTGCGATTCACATGCTGTTGATCTTTCAACATTAAGAGTTGCAGTTATGGTAAGTTAGTCTCCAAAATTTTTAAATGATTAGAGAATTCTCTCATTATTTTCGTCAGACATTTCACAATGTTTCTGATCCAGGCTTAACTGCAACACGATAAACCTCCTGCTTTTTAACACAGTCAATCTGGGTCCAATACAAAAATATTCAATAAAATAAAACATTGGCTAAACCATTCAAATTGATTTAGAATTTTAATTGGTTTGTCACACTTTCAAACAATAATTATATATATATATATATATATATATATATATATATATATATATATATATATATATATATATATATATATATATATATATATATATATATATATATATATATATATATATATATATATATATATATATATATATAATATATATATAGATAAAAAAGAGATATATATAAAAGTAGATAGATTAGATAGATAAATAGACAGAGATTATAACTTTTTAAATTTTAATAATTAATTAATTTAATTAATTAAATTTAAAATCCAAATTAGAATTCTTAATTCTCACTCTAAAAAAAAAATTAAGAATAGTATAAATTATGAACTTTCCAGTGAAATTAATATTAAAATTTAATAAAATAATTTAAATTAAAAAAAAAAATAAAAAAAAAAAAAAAAAAAAAAAAAAAAAAAAAAAATATATATATATATATATATATATATATATATATATATATATATATATATATATATATATATATATATATATATATATATATATATATATATATATATATATATATATATATATATATATATATATATATATATATATTATATATATATATATATATATATATATATATATATATATATATATATATATATATATATATATATATATATATATATATATATGCCCATACAACTCGAGTACCTTGCTTACCTTTGAAAAGGAATGTTTATAGACGCAATTAATATTTTTAAACGATTTAATTATTGTATGTAAAACATTACCTAATAAAGCATAAACATTACTTACTATTATTGAGACATTTGAGTCTGTTTGAATTTCGCTAATATTTCAATGTTTGGTGTTACATTTGTTACTGAGAAGAGCAGAGAATTTTTCAAATTTGAATCAGTATTTCGCGACCTCGTTTTCTTTTAAATCAGTTTCATGGAAGAAAATGTTTGTTCACTTTTGTATGTTGTTCCGAAATGACATATTATATCTTTGGTGAAATTTTCTTAGTTCTGGGAAATGTTCACAGGTTAATGAGCACCAGAAATTAATCCTGTCAGAAGCATTTTGGTCTTAGAAAAGCTCATCAAATTTCATTTTCAATAATGAATTTGTTTTTTTAAATCAATAAGTTCCATTTGTATGTTACTAGGCATCTTCATTACGTTTTGTTCAAAAAGTAAAAATGGATTTATAAATGCTAGGATTCAGCTTTTCTTTAGCAAAATCATGAAAACGACTTTCAAATGATCACACACAACCATGATGTTGAGTTAAACGCATGACGTTTCTCGACCATACAAATTTTTTATACTTAAAAAAGAATGAGTAGATGCAATAATGCAATGTGCCAATTCTGATCATCCAATGCGCCACGTTTGACGCATGCGCCTCAGGTTGGTCATCCCTGAAATAGTGCAATATTTTATTTAACTTTAAAAGTATTATTCACTTGTGAGTGAATTAACTCTAGTTGCAATGAATTGGTGCTTTATTTGTCAAAACGTCACAATTTTATTAACAAAAACATACGACTGCTTGAGGGACACTAAAATTTAACCTAGTAGAATTTTTCCCTCTACTTTTGTATAAATCCCCTCGTATAAATCTAAATCCTAATATTAATAATAATTAAAGAAAAAGCCTATTGGTATTTTCGTGCAGAGTGGAAATAAAAATAAAATTTTATTTTTAAAGCAAGCAATTTAGATAAATAACTTCATTTCCCTCAACACACACCCACAGATAATACTTGAGAGGTGAAAAAAGCAGTGAGGATTATCACGCAAAAAAGATATACTTGCTCATGTTTGTGAGTTCGTTTGTTTGTCAAATGTGTGTGTGTGTGAGTTCCTTCTTTTTCAATTTCTCATAGAATTAACGAGCAATTTTTTTTTTCCTTTGCAATAAAATACTAAATATCCATTATTTTTTTCCCATTTTTTTTAAAAGGGTTTTTTCCCCCAAGCTCTATGGTGATAGTTTTCTAACTTTAAATAAAGACGATCTACTTATAGAACCATAATCTTATAATGAATAGCGAAAATAGGCTACGAAATAAAAAAAATAGCCCCACACATACGCCACGAGCCCGAACAGTAAAAAAAAAATGGCGCCAAAAAAAAAGAAGAAGAAGAAAAAAAAAAAGTTAGCCAATAGTCAACTTCGCTTGAGCTTTCTTTTTGAAGCGTGATTCGGCCATTATAGGCTATTTTGCCTACGCTTCAGCCATAGCTTTTTCTCCACGTAAGAAAGTTTAAGTGCTTTCCATGATTTACAGAGTTATTAGGTGTTATTTTAAAAGTGATTTCGATGAAGAAAAGCAAAAGTTGCAAAAGAATAGGAGCGTTAGTCCGCCAGAATCATAGTAAAATGGAAAATGAATTGCTACTATATATATATATATATTAGGGTTATTATATATATATATATATATATATATATATATTATATATATATATATATATATATTATATATATATATATATATATATATATATATATATATATATACTCTATTAATATTAATATTATAAGCGTATAAATATATTAAAAGTTATATAATTATATTATTTCATTATTTTTTTCTTATTATTGTTATTATTTTTATTATTATTATTATTATTATTATTATTACTTCATGGTGTTGCTATTATTACTTTTGTGCTGTTTTTATGTTGTGGAATTCCAACATTGTCACATTATTCATCTTTAGACGTGAGAAGTGCATTCATATATTAACATTCTATTTCCTTCTGTTTCCTCCACTGCTTACTCTTACTCTCTCTCACTCACTCTCACCCTTTCTCTCTCTCTCACTCTTCCTCTCTCACCCTCCCTCTCTCACTCTCTCTCTTCCCCTCTCCCTCTCTCACTCTTCCCCTCTCACTCTCCCTCTCTCACTCTCTCTTCCTCTCTCACCCTCCCTCTTACTCTCTCTTCCACTCTCCCTCTATTCCTCTCTCACCCTCCCTCTCCCACTCTCTCTTCCCCTCTCACCCTCCCTCTCCCACTCTCTCTTCCCCTCTCACCCTCCCTCTCTCACTCTCTCTTCCCCTCTCGCTCTCCCTCTCTCATTCTTCCTCTCTCACTCTCCCTCTCTCATTCTCTCTTCCTTTAATTCAATCTCTACCTCATTTATCCTTATCAAATTTACTATATATATATATATATATATATAAATGCAACCTCCAAAAAAATAAAAATGAAAAAGAACAGAATAGAATGGAATAAATTTAGAATAAAATGTAGTTGTTAGTAAGAAATTGATCTGGACTGATAAGAATAGACAGGAAAGCGAGTGACAAACTGCTAAACTTAAACAAGATTAGACACGCTAATCTATAATAGCTGAGTAAGCATTTTTGAAAAAAAGGGAAAAGACAACTTTCTACTCCTGATTAGATTTATTGAAAATGAAAAATAATGTTATAAATAAAGATAATATATTATATATAATATATATAGTATATTATAAATTATAATATATAATATATTATATATAATATATTATAATATATAATATATTGTATAATATATTATATATATTATATATTCACTATATATATATATATATATATATATATATATATATATATATAATTCTGGCAGGAGTCCCACTATATCCTCCAGAACAGGGAGAAAATCGGAAATATGGTCAAATTAAAGGGCGACATGTTCCGATACTCGGCGTTTCAAGGAATTTGGAAAAATAGATAAAAGGAATTTGTTCCAGAATTTACAAGTAGAGTATATGTAAGACTGAGCATAGCGGTTATGCCTGTGGTTGGAGAGTTGGACAAAGAAAGAATGAGACTGTGTAGAAAGACGTATTGCACGAGTCCTTTTCAATGGAGGAGGTATGTGACTGGAGAGTTCAGAAGAGCATTGTCCATGGTAATAGCGATAGTATAGAGAGAGTGACAATAATTTGACGGCCAGAAAGAAACTGGAGAAGGTTTGTGAGCAGGAGAGTTGTTAAGACGAAAAACCATAGACTCCACCTTTTCAAGAAGAGCTGTATGAGTGGAACCACCCCAGATGTGTGACGCGTACTCCATATAGGGGTAAATAACACCCCTATAAGATCAGCAATGGGGCGTAGTGAAGAATTCCTGAAGGTTCTTGACACCTCCTTTTATAAACTTGTTTGAAGAGATATGACTTTTCAAAAGATATTGATAAAGAAATAACGAGAGCTCTAAGGAGAATGAAGGTTTAGTTGAGTGTTTCGAGAAGATATCATATTTGTGGAAGATTGAGTCGAGTAGAAAATGGAGGAAAAGAATTTTGAGACATTGAAACAAAAATTTTTTCTCTGCCCCAATTTGAAATAAGTGAAGACAGAGGTATTTGTTCAGGCTATCTTTTATCTATTAATTTTGTTGGAGGGCGCCTTTCATTGAAAGAGTATGAAGGGTGGAGTAAAGCATAGGAGTGGATAGAGATGAAAAAACAGAGAGAAAGGTCATTATGAAAGCTGAAAGTTTGGGGATAAGAAGATCCTTGAGAAACACCACTTTAATAGATTTAAGGATGAATATGGCCATCTTCAACAGCTGCTATGCACCAGACGAATCAATCAAAGGACACGAGAGAGGATGATTCAGAGGAAGTTGGAAATCAAATATTTGTTGCAGTCTTTCGAAGCTTTCGATGTGCCAGACGACAATTTAGATCACCAATGCAAGAGGGAGGATCAGAGTCAGAGAGAGAAGAGTAACCAGAAGAGGGTTTTTACGAGCCAGGCGGCCGTCAGAGAGTTAGAAGATTGATTTGTTTCTATTTCCTGTTAAGGCATTTATTAAATTATATATTATATATTATATATATTATATATAATATTTTTATATATTAATATATATATATATTATTATATATATGTATATGTATATGTATATGTATATATATATATATATATATATTATATATTATAGATTTATATAATAAATTTTATTTTTACGAATTTTCCTCCAAACATTGTTACTCCTGCTCCTTTTCTGTCTCCGGTTCCCAGGTCAGACTCTGTCAGTCTGACGGCGCTCCACTTAGGTCGTAATCAAATAAATTACCTAATGTATTAGTCCTTGACTAATGGTTTTTTAACTATATGACAAAAATTTATTTCATTGCAGTTTCTGTGTTATTGGGATCAATCATGTCGCTAAAAAAAAAAGAAAAGAGAAAAAAATTTTAAAATTAATAAATTGCCTTTTCATCAATGTCATAATACTGTGTCATATCATTCCTTTAAATTATATATATATATATATATAATATATATATATATGTATATTATATATATATATATATTATATATATATATATATATATATATATATATATATTATATATATATATATATAATATATATATATATATATATATATATATATTTATATATATTTATTATATTTTATATATTTTATATATATTATATTATATATTATATATTATATATATATTTATATATTTTATTATATATTTATTAATTATATATATATTATATATATATATGAAATAAGTCCTCCGTTGATATTACACAATACACCTCTGATATGGCAACATTGTCGCTAAGGTCTGACGTTAACTGTTCTCTCCGGCTATACTTATTATTATCAAATATAAAACATTGTTGCCAAATTAGAAACATTTTTATGTTATAGCTACTTTATTTCTTGCACAACATTTCTGCAACGAAAGAGAGAGAGAGAGAGAGAGAGAGAGAGAGAGAGAGAGAGAGAGAGAGAGAGAGAAATATTGAAAAAGAGGAAGAGAGAGAGAAAAAAAAAAAAAAAAAAAAAAAAAAAAAAAAAAAAAAAAAAAAAAAAAAAAAAAAAAAAAAAAAAAAAAAAAGAGAGAGATAGAGAAAGAGCTGAAAAGGAGGGAAGAGGAGTAAGAGAAGAAAGAGGTGAGTGATTGTGTTTGTGAGAGAGATAGAGATAGAAGGAGGGGAGAGAGAGGAGAGAGAGAGAGAGAGAGAGAGAGAGAGAGAGAGAGAGAGAGAGCTTATTTATTTTGATTAAAAATTGATTCATGAAATAATATTTTGAAATTTCAACAAATACGAATAATTTAATCTTATAATAAGCTATATCAGCACTATGAGGAAAAAGTTGTTTTATTTAATAAATTTAATAAATAAATAAAAAAATAAAAAAAAAAAAAAAAAAAAAAAAAAAAAAAAAAAAAAAAAAAAAAAAAAAAAAAAAAAAAAAAAAAAAAAAAAAAAAAAAAATATA
>SEYY01005393.1:0-2500 GCA_009176605.1 Armadillidium nasatum
ATATATATATATATATATATATATATATATATATATTTATATATATATATATATAATATATTATATATTATTATATATCTAATAATATACTTTATTTTTTTTTTTTTTTTTTTTTTTCTTCTCACCCTGTTGAGGCGGCCACACTTCGCTAATGAAGCCACCTGCCGCAGTCGGTCTCGTCCAGAGATCTTTCAAAGAAGTGATGCCCCAGAAGATTTTGGGGCGACAGTTGGAGGGACAGTGTAAAAGAAAGTGATTTACGGTCTCCGGGGCCTTTTGCATCTGGTACAAGTGGAAGATGTTGCCTGGTTTAAATTGAAATTGTGTTTGTAATGTTGTAAGTTTGGGTGGTGCCCGCATCTCATCTTGCTAGTGAGATTTGTAAGTGTCTTGGGAGGTTGTTGGAATCGGGGTTTATTTCGGAGGGGGTTCGTTAAGGATGCTGTTGGAGGTCTGTTGATCATATATGAATGTGTTAGTTGAGTGTGTATATGTTTGGTTGTTGTGGAATTGGGGGGAGGAGGGGGAATGTGATTTAGGATCCGTTTGTAAAGGCTCCGGTGGACGATGGAGGTTGTTTTAGTCTTTGATTGGTAGGTTGGAGGAGAGTTTTATGACATGGGTGTGTGGGTAGACGGGTTTTTGCATAAAATTGGGTGCCTATCATTTCGAGGTGGTTATTTATAGGTAGTATTTGGTTTCGTTATTTAGGTGTTGTTGAGGGGTTGTGGGTGTGCAGCCGGTGATGGTGCGAAGGGCTTTATTTTGTGTTATTTGGAGTGTCGTTAAGTTTTGGTCGGAGAGCAGAGGGTGCAGATGGGGGAGGCATAGTTGATGGTGGGGCGTATAATTGTTTGTAGATTGCAATTGAGGTTTGTATGTTGTTGTGTATGTCAGTGTTGGCCACTGTTTTGAGGATGTTGAGTTTTCTGGTTGCGGCTGTGGTGGTATTTTGAATGTGTTTGGAGAAAGTGAGATGAGTGTCAAATGTTAGGCCGAGAATCTTTGGGGATTTGTTGAAGGGTATGGGGGTGTTGTTTAGTAGGACTTGTGGGTAGGTTGGATATGTGTTTGTCTGTTGTTATGAGGGTTATGGAGGATTGTTTGGGGTGATGCCGTCATCCTGTTATATATATATATATATATATATTATATATATATATATATATATATATATATATATATATATATATATATATATATATATATATATATATATATATATTTATTATTAATTCCGGGGACAAAATTTGGCCGGGGCCGGGCCGGGGCCGGGGCCGGGTTCTGGCCGGGGTTTTCCTAAAATTTGTAAGAGGTCAAAAGCACTGAAATTTAAGGTTAAGAAAATTAGATATAAGGTTTATTTAATTGTAAGGAAGGAGTAGAATAGTCCAACATTCACTTAAATTAATGATTATATGCATTTTCTCAACAAAAAAATGAAAAAAATTACAGTTTTGTTATAGTTAAGTTAAAGTAAAAAAAGTACATAAAAAAAAAAAAAAAAAATTTCTAATTCATAATAGTGATTCAACAGGTTAACTTAAGTAAGACCCTAAGGTAAAGTTTGAAAAATGTAGATATAAAATTATCAATTTAACCTGTATTTATGCATTTCATTGTTATTTTATTACCATGTATCAAACTTGTATCATTTAGCTGCATTATTTAAAATTATTATTTTGTTTATACTTTCAGTCAATATGGCTATAAGATCAGCTTCTGCAGTATTTGAATACTTTACAATGTTTCAGGATAGGCTCGAAATAGCTAAATGTTAACATCTGCAGTCAGAAAATTAGAAGAGAACCTCCGGGTGCTACAAGTAAAAAATTTCAACCAAATCTTTTTGGAGTATCTAAAATCAAAACACAAAGATGAACATTCACTAGCAGAAAAGGAGCGGTCAAAAGAAACAGAAAAGAAAAAAAATCTTAATTTTCTTAATGTTTGTAAATGATTGAGCTGAAATTTTCAAAGTATGCGAATTTTTTCACGAAGTTCTGAGTTGATTTCGAGCATTTTTTTTGTGTCTATAACGGTTTGAAACTTATTTGGATCCAAAATTGAAAAAAATGAATAACTGGATCAAACCACTGGTCCACATGAGCTGAAAATTTAACTGAATACCTTTACCCCAATTTCTTGCATTGGTGGGAATAGGTTTTTGATATCACGTCTAGAAAAAAAGTTATATAAGCACTTGAAATTTTTTTTGCAAAAATCGTACCCTTCTAGAGAAAAAAATTATTTATAAAAAACGCTACCTACTATTTTTTTTTATTTGTGAATATTGTTTAGAAGAGGGCAGGGCAACAATATTTATTTAGTGCATATTTAAATGCTCTTTGTTTGAAGCGAGATATAGCCTCTCAAACTTTGGGAATTTTTGAAATTTGGCCAAAAATGGACCTTTTTGAAGGCTATATCTCAAAACCAACGAATGTCATCGAATAAAGTACATAGAGAATTTGTAGCCCCACCCCTCCTCTATACACAC
>SEYY01005393.1:22500-25409 GCA_009176605.1 Armadillidium nasatum
AATAATAATAATAATATAATAATAATAATAATAATAATAATAATGGAAAGTACTCGTTTTGTTTATATTTAAAATAAATTGATACTTTTTTGAGCTGCTGTTCTTCTGTTTTCTATTTCATTATTTTCTTTGCCTTTTCCTCCTTCTAATTTCCCCTTTTCTCTCCTCCTTCTCCTTCTCCTCCTTCTCCTTCTCCTCCTTCTTCTTCTCGTCAAATTTATTTTTATTTCCTTCGCTCCCGAAAGATGTCTTGGCCAATTTCTTTTCATAAATTTTAAATAAACATCAAAGCCAAATTTCAAACTGACACTCAAAAAAAAAAAAAAAAAAAAAAAAAAAAAAAAAATTTAAAAAAAAAAAAAAAAAAAAAAATTTTTTTTTTTTTTTTTTAAATTTTATATTAAAATCACAGTAGACTAAATTAATTAGTAGAATAGTCATTTAACTGTGATAACATTATTAATAACATTAAAAGACAAAGTAGTACTTAAAGTGTACAAGAAAAACGATAAAATCTTTTAACTGATAAATAACACCAAGATAAAACTGTTCATCAATTGCAGCATCGATTTACTCACAAAAGCATTCATAAAATGATTTGAATTGTTTTAAAACGAAATTCATTTATATGTTAAATTATTAAGTGGTTTTAAAATATAAATTTAAGTGTTGCAAACTTGGCACACTATTTCAAAAGATAGATAGAGAGAGAGAGAGAGAGAGAGAGAGAGAGAGAGAGAGAGAGAGAGAGAGAGAGAGAGAGAGAGAGAGAGAGTAGGGAGAGGGAGCAAGTTACTCGTATATTTAGAGCCTACTGTCGTAAACCAAAGAGTAGTTGTCTGACGCTCATGAAGACGCTCTTTCGATCTGTCATGCGGATCCTAAGAAGAAACATCCTAAAAAGTTCCTCTCCTCGAATAGGGAAATTCTCGTAAGGTGTGAACTTTTTAAAATCATATATATATATATATATATATATATATATATATATATATATATATATATATATATATATATATATATATATATATATATATATATATATATATTATATATATATATTATAGGTCTTTTAATAAATATTATTACCATTCGATTTATTTAACTGTTTGTAACAGAAACATTTGCTGTTCCGTTCAACTATTTGAAAAACAACTTCTTCTACAGCATTAATAAAAACAACAGCATTATCTAGTACTACTACTACCACTACTACTACTACTACTACTACTACTACTAATAATAATAATAATAATACTAATTAAAAATAATGTACATAATGTCCTTTAATATAAAGCATATTTTCTACACATATGTTATGAAGCGTTGTATATGAAAACTTCACCATTCACATAAATTATTTATTACATTTTTTTTTATTTAATTAAATGGAAGTCATTTTGAAGGAAATCCTTTTAATGAAATTTTATTCAAAAGCTTTTAATAAAAGCCAAAAAACAAAAGAATGTCATAATAAAAAGAAAGGTACCCTTGCTTTCAGCTTTTATTAAACAAATTGTTAATTCGGGTCAAGTGGATCTGAAATACTTGACATGAGGGAGATCTTACATAATATATATATATATATATATATATATATATATATATATATATATATATATATATATATATATATATATATATATATATATATATATATATATATATATATATATATATATATATATATATATATATATATATATATATATAGTATATATATATATATATATATATATATATATATATATATATATATATATATATATATATATATATATATATATATATATATATATATATATATATACTTCCTGTACATTGTCTAAGCGACGCTGTTCAGTGTTTCTATTTCTGGGGTATGAAATAATTTTCTCATTGTTATTATTACTAATTTCGAATCTACAGATTCTGTGCCCAAGTTAGCATTGCTTGACTTTGGTTGTTTACTCGTGCAAACCAGGAGCTCCCAAGCAGAAGACCATAGTGCCACGGTAAGGGTTCCCAAGAACCCTGTAAATGATTTTATTAAGTACCGAGCTGTTACAGCGATATATATATATATATATATATATATATATATATATATATATATATATATATATATATATATATATATATATATATATATATATATTATATATATATATATTATATATAAATATATATATATATATATATATATATATATATATATATATATATATATATATATATATATATATATACGAATACATGACGGGTCATATTGATGCTGAACTCTGTCTAACCTATTATAGCTTATTCTAATTTAACTTCTTTATCCTTCAAAATTGAATTTTGCCCTGAAAGAAGTTCTTGCAACAAAATGGGACATACATGTCTGAATGACATTGAATAACCATGGAGGAAAAATAAATAAGGGAAGAAGTAAGAGACCGATAGAAAGAAAGAAAAAATAAAAAGGGTAAAAGAAAAGAAAGAAAGAATAGGAAACATATAGTGAAATAGGAAAAAAATATTGAATTACAATGGAAAAAAAATGAATAATGAGCGAAGTAAATGAACTATAGAAAGGAAGAAAAAAGAAAGAAAGAAAGAAAGAAAGAAAGAAAGAAAGAAGGAAAGAAAGAAAGAAAGAAAGTATAGGAAACAGTGAAATGAAAAAGGAAGAGACTGAAATACTGGAAATTTGATTAAAATTTTAATAATTGCGGTTCTACCTTAATTCTTCGTAATTGAAGGCAGTGAAATAAATTACCAATGTCTTAATTTTATCACTTCTTGCGAGGTAATTGAAATACACACAATCTGATAAAACAACTCCCTCACCAAATGCCAACTCGTAAGACATAAAATAAAATAAAAAATAAATTGCTTTTCAACCATTATAATTGAGAAAGGTTTTATTATAAAGATAAACTTCTCTT
>SEYY01005394.1:0-5000 GCA_009176605.1 Armadillidium nasatum
GTGCGTGGGTGTTTAAATATCCCCTTAAACTGAGAAGTTTAAAGGTTTACTTAAAACCCAATAGAATACAGGGTAATTTTATTTTACGTCAAACAAATGCGAGTAGTACTCTGAGTTTAAAAGATTTGAAAAGAAAGAAGGTATAAAATCTATAACGTACAATTTTCCTTATTTTACCCAAAGAGTACGTAATGGTGATGGAAAATTGTTTGATTAAAATATTTAAATAACATTACGTGTAACGATAATCGGCAGAAGGATGAAGGACATTCTTATATTATACAAATAATCGAGATATTTTTTGTATAATAAAAACCCCATTTCATACTGCAAAGATCTAAAACTCGTAAGTAACATCTTAGAAACATGCTTACTGAGAGAAACAGTATGATCATTCCAAGAAATAGAAGAAAAACAAAACTAAAAATTATAAGTTCAAATGAATATACGGGTAGTGTGTTATCATTAAAAAGATTATGGCCGGGCTGAAAATACCGCCCACTGGATTGAAGACGGAATTAAGTTTAAAGGTAAAAAAAAAGTATGAAATGTTTCCCTCGTTTATTAAAACGTATGAAAAAGGTCAAAGAAAATCAAAAGCCATACTTCTGACACCAAATAGTTTGATTTTTTTTTTTTTTTAAATGAAAAAATATTGAAAGGTAAAGACTTAACCATAATTTTGGATAGACGACAGATAGAATTCCGCTAATTAAGGTTATGAAGAAAATATTAGAAGATTTAAAAGATGAACAGAAAACGTCTTCTAATAAATTTGAAAGAAGAAAGGTAACCGTCTTTAATAGTTGCAAAAAGAAGGAAGATTTGAATGTAAAGATTTATTCCCGATTTTACTGAAAAGTCTTTATATGTTCAACTCTACAGCAAAAGAATCACCGAAACATTATTATTATTATTATTATTATTATTATTATTATTATTATATAGAAGTAATGTAGAGCATAGCACCGAGAAATACTGTACATTGATGTCAAAGATGTATTAGAGTCATGATTTCCTCGTCGAAAATATTCTTGACTTCAGAAGAAAGATTAAAAGTATTTAGAATATTTCGAAATCCAGTTGAAGAAGTATTCGAAACCTTTGGAAAGAAAAGAGTTTAGAGCAATATGACAAAAAATAGGGAGAGTGGGAAGGGGTCTACTCTTTTCCTGTTACAGTTTGAATGAGTAATCAAAAATCTTACTTAAGTACATATTTTTATTTATATTAACTACTATTATTATTATTATTATTATTATTATTATTATTATTATTATTATTATTATTATTATGATCATTTTCTTATTTTTAGTATTAGTATTTAAAATAACAAATATAAATTAATAAAAGAATAATATAAATAATAATAATAAGAATAATAATAATATCATAATAATTAATAATAAAATACTGTGAGATATAGCTATATATATATGTATATATAACTCATATATATATATATAATATATATAATATTATATATATATATATACTATATTAAATATATAATATAATATAGCATATAAATAAATATATTGTGAACTTTAACAAATATATTTTTTCCGATATATATTGCTTCTAAAGATTTAAATAATCCCATTTGGTATAGTTTTTTTTTTTTTTTTTATATATATATTCTTAAACTTAAATATTTTTATGACGTCATTAGCTCAATTCAATTTTAAAAAAATAAACATTAAGAAAAAAAAAAAAAAAAATTTTGGATTTATTTATTTTTTTATTTAAAAAAAAAAAAAAAAAAAATTATTATTATTATTTATTCATTATATATATGTGAGTGTATGTATGCATGTGAGGTCGGAGTGCTATAAGATTGATTTTTTATTGTGCCTTGTTCTAACCTGAAGATTTTGATTAGAAAAGGTGTAAACTCATGTTTTTGAAAGAACTGTGAGAGTGTTCTGCGTTAATTCTGTCTAAAGTGCTTTGCCATAATGATGACAAAAACTAGAATTATTTTTTTTTTATTCTTCTGTGACACTCATGCAAAATTAAATGAAAACCCTATAACATACTTACTTGCCGATATATTCTCAATATATGTTTTATGTATCGTACAGTCGACATCAGAAAAATTAGATATTTATATATAATATATATATTTATATTATACTATATAAAATAATATATATTATATATATAAATACTATATATATTTATACTATATTATAATAATAATATATATATATATATAATATATATATATTAAAAAAAATGTCAGTGATGTGTTTGTCATTTGAAGATTTAGCTGATCAGAATTTAGTTTAGCCCCGCCCACATTTTTTATTTTCTTTTTATGTGAAATATTTGGTGCGTATAAACAGTTATTGATGAAATAATTATAGTACAGCAAATATCTTCTTTAGCCCTTCTTAAAGAATGATATTCAGTCCAAAATTTCTTTTAAAAAAATAGTAAATTTACATTAAAAAAAAAAAAGCATTAACGAAGTAATCAGGTGTTTTAGTTACTAATTTAAACTTAAATTAAAAGGATTATATTTTGCCAATTTTTAGTGCGAATATATATTATATTATATATATATTATATGATAATATTATATATATTATAATATATAATAATATTATAATATATATATATATAGAGTGACGCAACAATACGACGGGCAGAAAGATATGGTGAAAGGTTAGTATCAAACTTTATAAGACGAAAATCCCTAGACTCCACCTTTTCAAGAAGAGTTGTGTGTGTGAGGAGTACACATACAGGGGCGAACAACAACAACTCTATAAAGACCAATCAACTAAGGTGGTGTTAAGAAATTCTGAAGGCACTCAAAACACCTAACCTCTTAGAAGCTTGTTTGGCAAGAGAAGTAATGTGATCTTTCCAAGAAAGATCACGAAAAAAAGAAACACAATCATATTAAGGAGATATGAAGGTTTGAGTTGTGTGTTTTCGAAGAAGATATTATAGTTGTATGGAAGATTGTGTCGAGCAGAGAGATGGAGGAATTGAGTTTTGGTGGCATTGAAAACAACCATGTTCTCTCTACCCTCCATTTGAAATACGAGATATATCAGAGGTCAGCTGCTCCAAGGCAACCTTCCTTGCGTCTAGTAACTGTTGTTGGAAAGGGCGCCTTTCAAATTGAAAAGAGTAATGAAGGGTGGAGTCATCAGCATAGGAGTGGATAGAAGATGATTTAACAGAGAGAATGTCATTAAGGAAAAGCACAAAAAGTGTTGGGGATAGGACAGATCCTTGAGGAATCAACTAATAATAGATTTAAAAGATGAACAACAGCTGCTTTAGAATGACCAGAAAGGAAATCAGTGAAAAGGCCACAGAGAGAGGGATAAATTCCGAAAGAGGGAAGTTTGGAAATCAAAGCTTTGTGCCAGGCTTTATCGATAGCTTTCGATATGTCCTGCTCGACGACAAAAGATTCACTGAAATGCCGAAGAGCGGAGGACCAAGAGTCAGAAAGAAGAGAAAAGAAATCACCAGTACTGCGCTTCTTTCAAAAGTCATACTGGCGATCAGAGATAAGATTGGAAGAACTGAGATGTTTCCAAATCTTCCTGTTAAGTATAGATTCGAAAACTTTACCATTCCGACTTCAGCAAAAAGTATGTTAGCAAACTTGCACTTTTGCCTTCCACTTAAATTCTTTTAATTATGATTCAGTGTCGGAAGCTTCTGAGTTCGTGAAGATATTAACCAAAATATACGCTACAGTCCCACCCCTTATCCCAACCCTATCCACCACTTCAGAGTTTACGGACTCTTGTTGTCAATGCTTCCGACATGCTTTGATGTGCATCCTATCTCTTTTCTTATTGATTTCTGCAATATTCGTAACCTTAATTAAGTTAAATCTAATTTCAAATCTGTTCACTACCATATCTTCCCAGTTAAACTTACTCTCTATTATTTTGAAAAGAAAACTAACCGCAAATACTTTTCTTTTAAATTCTACTCCCTCTCTCTCCTCACTTTATTGCCAAAGTCTGTGATGTTGTTGCCTGTTCTCGTGTTCCATATTGCAATCTGACTAATTTTTCTGTTTTTTTTGGTTTCGCCTCTAATGCCAATCTACTAATAAATGTCTTTACACTATTTATTTATCTTCCAATATTTCTTACGATCTTAAATTCTTCAATCATCTCATATTTAAGGTAAAAAAAGACATTCTTCCTATTTCCCTATTCTAAAAATCTAAATTTTAGTAGGTATAAATTTTCATCACACTTCAAGAGCTTTTCTCTAAATCAACTGATCCATCTGGTAAAGTTACCTTACTCTTTTTTTTTTAATGACAATGACTTTGAACAACTGGTGCAGCTTCCTTCTCGTATCCTTGATCGTCTTGGAGATTGATTCGTCCTTTTTAAAGTTTTCCTAACTTATACTGTTATTTTCTTTACTCCTTTGGGTTCCTCAAATCATTTCCAGATCTCTGTATCCTGTCTTATACTTTCAAACGGCTTCCTTCTCCTGAGAGGAGAAATTTGTGGCCCTTCTGTTTCTGCAAGCTGGAAATCTGTAGTCAAACTTCTTTTATTTTTCTTGCAGTGACTGTTGCTTTGGCGGTGTGGATCTATCGCAGTAAGCGGAACACATAACGGGGTGATTTTCTCAGCTATGGAGTCTTTCATCCGAACATATTTTCTTACCCTTCAACTAAAACCAACAAATATTCGATTAACTTTGATGCTACCCTCAAGGATTAACATGGTCTTCAAACTCCTGAGCCTTAGACCTTTTAAATTGTTCTTCAAATTCGTTCTTAATATACTCTCCACAAAATTTACTTTATTCTTAAAAAAATTTAGCAATATTTCTGGAAAATATTCTCTTTCTTTTTGGAACATATCTAAAACTATTTTTTTTAACTTTAAGTCCTTCTTGTGTTTTCTCTTGTTTCATTATTGAAAATTTGAACACTTTTCTCAATTCATTCCTTCTAACACAACTCTAGACAATCCCTGTTGCTATTCATACTACATCTT
>SEYY01005394.1:17500-22500 GCA_009176605.1 Armadillidium nasatum
AAATTTTTCGAATCTATCCTTAACAGGAAGATTTGGAAACATCTCAATTCTTCTAATCTTATCTCTGATCGCCAGTATGGTTTTCGTAAAGAACGTTCTACTGGTGATCTTCTTTCCCTGCTTTCTGACTCTTGGTCCTCCGCTCTCCGGGGTTTTGGTGAGTCTTTCGCTGTGGCGCTAGACATATCGAAAGCCTTCGATAGAGTCTGGCACAAAGCTTTGATTTCTAAACTTCCCTCTTTCGGAATCTATCCTTCTCTCTGTGACCTTCTCTCTAATTTCCTTTCCGGCCATTCTATAGCAGCTGTTGTAGATGGCCACCGTTCATCCTATAAATCTATAAATAGTGGTGTTCCTCAAGGATCTGTCCTGTCCCTATCTCTTTTTCTAATTTTCAATAATGATCTTCTCTCTATTACTTCATCTCCTATACACTCCTATGCCGATGATTCCACCCTTCATTATTCCTTTCAATTTGAAAGACGTCCCACCCAACAGCAGTTGATAGATTCAAGAAGAATGGCCTTAGAGCAACTGACCTCTGATCTTTCTTTTATTTCTAATTGGTACAGAGAAAACATGGTCGTTTTCAATGCCTCAAAAACTCAGTTCCTCCATCTTTCTAGTCGACACAATCATCCACACAACTATGACATCTTCTTCGAAAACACACAACTCAAACCTTCTTCTGTTCTCAATATTCTCGGTTTCTTTTTCTCGTGATCTTTCTTGGAAAGATCACATTACTTCTCTCTGTAAACAAGCTTCTAAGAGGTTGGGTGTTTTGAGGCGCCTTCGTAGTTTTTTTACTCCACCCCAGTTGCTTGCTCTGTATAGGGGTGTTGTTCGCCCCTGTATGGAGTACACTTCGCATATCTGGGGTGGTTCCACACATACAGCTCTTCTTGAAAAGGTGGAGTCTAGGGCTTTTCGTCTCATCAACTCTCCCGCTCTTACTAACTCTCTCCAATCTCTTTCTTCCCGTCGAATTGTTGCGTCACTTTCTCTATACTATCGCTATTACAAGGGACATTGCTCTTCTGAACTCTCAAGTCGCATACCTCCTCCATTGAGAAGGGCTCGTGCGACACGACTTTCTACACAGTCTCATCCTTTCTCTGTCCAACTCTCCGACCCCAGACTTAACCGCTATGCTCAATCTTACATGTACTCTACTGGTAAAGTCTGGAACACACTCCCTTTATCTGTTTTCCCAACTTCCTTTGACTTGCACACTTTTAAACGCCGTGTATCGGGTCACGTCGGCCATTAGCCACCCGATTTCGAATGCTCCCCAACTCTGGTGGAT
The DNA here is from genome assembly GCA_009176605.1 of Armadillidium nasatum. Classification (NCBI taxonomy): domain Eukaryota; kingdom Metazoa; phylum Arthropoda; class Malacostraca; order Isopoda; family Armadillidiidae; genus Armadillidium; species Armadillidium nasatum. Next base: position 18,810 of record SEYY01005394.1, read on the forward strand.
TATGGTAGGCCTTTGGCCTTTGCCCACCAGAGGAGACATAAAATTATATATATATATATATATATATATATATATATATATATATATATATATATATTATATATATATATATATATATATATATATATATATATATATATATATATATATATATATATATATATATATATATATATATATATATATATAATATATATATATATATATATATATATATATATATATATATATATATATATATATATATATATATATATATATATATATATATATATATATATATATATATATATATATATATATATATATATATATATATATATATATATATATATCAAATATCAATTTCATTTTGCTTCTGCTTCTGAGCTTTAATTTTAGATTTATATATTGAGAGAGAGAGAGAGAGAGAGAGAGAGAGAGAGAGAGAGAGAGAGAGAGAGAGAGAGAGAGAGAGATTGTAATGAAAATTCATATTCAACTTTGAATTGAACGTGTATAAGCATACTTTCTTACAGGGTTAGTACAGGAAATTTCAGAACTTGGTAATTACTGACTTTCCTTCTCAATGTACTGCTTTGTCACATTTAAAAAGAATAGTCTAAGACTAAAAGTGAAAAGGGTTTAATTAAAGCGAGAAGAATGATGAGGTTTGTTACCGTCCGACTAGAAGTTTCACTGCCTATGATGTTGGTGGGATGTTGTGAACTCTCATCTGCCCTAATTATTATTATCATATTATATATATATATATATATATATATATATATATATATATATATATATATATATACTAAAATTGTTTTTCAGCTAATTGACTTAGGTGAACCTCCATACAGTTCAAATAGTGAAAAGAATTGTGTGCACAACGGAATTGAAGTTTGCGACAACATAAACTTTTATGTGAATCCACTCATAAAATACAATAACAATTGTACAGGTAGTGGAAACTGCCTTAAAGATTATTTATCAAAAGAACATTCACAACTCTTTTCATGCCATTGCTCGATGGGATTGACTAAACCACCTCATTGTCCTCTGATAAGTCGACCAGTCACACTAAGAGAGAACAGCTACGCTAGTATAGCCTTGGCTTTTGTTCCAGATCCTCAAAGGGTTTCTATCGAAGTAAAATTTATGACTAAGAGTCTAAATGGTCTTCTTGTAAAACTTTGGTCCAGAAGATCTCCGCTATCTTTAAGACTTCACGTAAGCAAGTGACAATTACATGTTTAAATTAAATTATATAAATGAAAGAAATAATAATATTTATAACATTCAACAGTGTTGCTTTTTTTTCCCGTAAAGTCAAAATTTCTCAAGTTGTTATTATATAATTAAAAATTATATCAGTAATAGATTTAAATTTCTTACTTTCTGAAGCACTTATATTCTATTTAACTATTTACAGCCAATAGTATCTGTTTATTATATTAGATTACCAATTACAGATCTCTAATGGCTACTTATGCTTAAGTTTTTCTACAAACTCCAAATCCGAAGATCCCAAAACACTGGAAACAAGAAGTGGAAGTTCCTACCAATTATACAACACTAATAACATCACATCAAAACTTTCGACTGTTGACGAAGATGAAAATTCTGATTATGGTAACCAACAATCCCAAATGGATTACTTAAAATACGACTTGTCCAAACACTCATCTTCACTATGTCTAACAGAAAGACAAATTTCTGATGGGCAGTGGCATTCGGCCATTGCTTTACGATTAGGACACTATTTGGTCCTTCAAGTAGATGATGGTGAAGATGGAAATTATAATGAGACAGCTGCGTTCTTGGATAATGATGAGTTATTAGCAATTCCTCCACTAGACTTTGTAGTAGACGTAAGGGAAGGTGTTTCAGTAGGAGGAGTTCCTCGCTATATAAAGAGAAACTTATCTTTGGTCTACGATGACTTACAACATGGTGAATATATATATATATATATATATATATATATATATATATATATATATATATATATATATATATATATATATATATATATATATATATATATATATATATATATATATATATATATATATTATAGATTTATTATTTCACTTATCACCTTTCCCACTCTCGTGGGGTGTTCCCACCACAATTAACTCACAAACTTACCTAACCCTACCTTTCATCCCCCTTCACCACTGCCTTCGCTCTATCCACCACACACCTCTTTCATCCACACATCTCTCGTATTATTTCGTTTTTAATAGTTTCAACCATTTTCAATTTACATATCGCTCTCATTTCCTTCATCTCAAAGTCATGCACATTTTTCCTCACCCGATCATTTATCCTCCATATTTCACACCCATACAATGCAGAAAGCAAATTCATGCACTCAAACATTCTTACCTTTATTTGCTTTGAAATTTTACCTTTCTTCCATAATTCTCTTAGACCTCCCCAACACTTTCATTCCCTCTATTACTCTATTCTTTATTTTCTTTTCCGTCCCCCACTTACCTTTCACCTACATTCCCAAATATTTGAATTCATATACCTCCTCAGATTTCTTTCCTCCCACTTCTACACCCCCATTCCCTCCCCCATATCTCCTCATCCTCACCCCAATCCTCTTGACTTTACTTTTCGCTGGATTGACTTTCAGCCCATGTTTTCATATTTCCTCTCAAACTCTCTCACCAACATCCTTAACTTTTCCCCAGACTCTGTCACCAACACCACATCATCTGCAAAAAGTAAAATATTCACCTCCCATTCACTCTCCTTATTTCTCAACCTAATACCCTTCCCTTTCCTCTCCATTTCCCTAACTACACAATCCATCAATAGATTAAATAACCACGGTGACATTACACATCCCTGTTTCATTCCCACTCCTATAGTAAACCAGTCCAAAAGCTCCCTCTTCACCCCACCCTTAATCTACAATTATCATAGAAAACCTTTATCCCCTTCAGTAATTTCTCTTTCAACCCCTTTTCCATTACTACTTCAAACAATTTCCTCCTACATACACTATCTATGCTTTTCCAAGCCCATAAGACATACATACTCTATTTTATCTTTTTTACGCAATTTCTCACTAATCAACCTCAGTGTGAACACCTAGTCCGCTCATCCCTTACTCTCTTTCTCTCTCTAAAACCCTCTGGTTCCTCACCCATTCCCTCATTTGTCAATTCTTTCTTTCTTGTCACTAGCACCTTCCCATAAATCTTTACTATCACACTCGGGAGACTATTACCCTTATAATTTATACTCATCATCTTATCACATTTTCCTTTGTATATAGGTACAATGCAAGCATCCTGCCACTCTTGAGGTACTTTCCCTTCTCTCCAATACGCAATAAACATTCTGACCAACGAGTTAGTCATCTCTCTAGGTCCCTCCTTTATCATCTCTTCATATACACCATCCATTCCTGCAGATTTACCTTTCTTTATCTTTCTTTCTGATATTCCACCTCCTACCTATTAATATTTCTCTCCTCTTCTCCACTAACTTTCTACTCATCATTAACCACTTATCCCCCTTTTTTTAATTTCTCTCCTCCAGTTCAACAATTTACTAGAGTAAATTACTAGAGTAAATTCCTTCTCTCTCCAACGTCTTTCTCTCCTTGTAATATCACTCCATCTTTTACTTTCACTCCAATTTCCCGCTCTTATCCCTTTCTTATCACCCTATTTACTTCTTTCTAAAACAT
>SEYY01005394.1:32500-55000 GCA_009176605.1 Armadillidium nasatum
ATATATATATATATATATATATATATATATTATATATATATATATATATATATATATATATATATATATATATATATATATATATATATATCCCTGACGTTTCAAATTCTGTGAGCCTTGAGTTACACGCAGTCAGATTCTTCAAATAAAACGGTTGCAACGGTAATATTTGGAAACCATTCATTTGATACGAAGAAAATAAAGCTATAAAATTGAAACAAAGGAGCAGAAACAATTGATGAAAACAAAAATGGAATTGAAAAGATCTCGAATAAAAAAAAAAAAAAAGAGCAGCTCTCTTACAAAAATATGTGATCCATAAATTTTGTCTCGAGTTCTTAAAACCTGAAGGTTATTGATGCTACTGATTAGCGTAAATATAAATAAATAAAGATAAGTTCTAAATTAAGAATCGAATACTTTAATCTGAAAATAAAAGCAAACGAATTTTCTCCTGCGGGATTCACAAAGTGAAATACCCGTTTAAGAAACCTGATTTTCCTTTTCTTCAAACATTTTTTTTTTTTTTGTAAAATTCCGCAATGCTGATGAAAATCTGTTAAATTATTGAAATTGGTGTATAAATAATTTTACTCTTACTTACTAAGTGAGTAGTCACAAGTTCGATTTTTTTTCACTTTAACAAGTTAATCAAGACTCTTCTTTTCAGTTTGAGTAGAAATTTTTTACGTAATTCTGTTGAGAAAGAAACGGGCTATTCTTTGCGCCATGTTCTCAGGACTGAGGAATTTTTAATTTCACTTTTATTTCACTGACCGGAGATAAAGAATTTACTTTCATATTTCAAAATAATAAACGCAAATTGGGTAAAATAAGAACTTTTGAAAATAAAGCTGCAGTGGAGAGAATTATAATGGTCTCTCTCTCTCTCTCTCTATCATTATATAAATATAAAATTAAAACAGAAGCAGAAGCAAAATGAAATTGTACTTATATATTATATTATTATTTATATATATATATATATAATATATATATATATATATATATATATATATATATATATATATATATATATATATATATATATATATATATATAGTGACCTACTATCTCTGTGGTGACCAATGTATGGTCCAGGAGGTCACTACACTTTGTTGTAGCGAAGTGGGATAGATCAGAGGCTGGGTAGGCCGAATTGGACGGTCGCTGGTAGGCCCAACTTGTAAATGGCCACCATTTAGCAGCCAGCTTCCTAGTTGTGTATTGCCGCTTCGAGGAAGGGCAAAGGGAGGTAACAGCAACAGCTTCTTCTTCCCTGGATAGTTGTTTCGGAGCCATTTGCTGTGTTAGATAGCCGAGGACATAAAAAACTGCCAAGCTATCTATACACAGTTCTTGGAGGTGGCTCTTCTGTGGAGTACTTCTTTTATTGGGATTTCATCTTGGTGCTGCTGCTGTTTCTTTCTTCCTTCTGACTGAATTACTCTACTGTAATAAAGTGGAAAGTTTTCCGCTTTATTTATTATTCCCTAATTTTAACAAAAATGGTAAACATCGTTACTATTCTTAAAGTTTCACAAATTCATAATGAAATAACATACAAAATCTTATTTATTTAAAGTTGTAAAATTGTTTTATAATAAATTTAAATATTATATTAAAATACATTATAATTAAATTCAACATAAACATTTTTATTATGAAATATAATATGTAAAGAAATATATTTTTATATTTTATAATAGTTTACATAATGGTTTTACCTTAATTCAAATTTAGCGGTAAAATAGTTTTGGCGCCAAAAGTGAATTAATAATTTGCTATGGTAATAATTTACAATTTACATTATTTTAATGTTTTATTTTTTTAATTAATAGTTTTATTTTATATATTTATTATAATTATTTTTATTACAAAAAGAAACTTTATTTAATTATCACAAGGGTTTGACTGTTGGTTTCTTATTTTAAAACAAAATGAACACAATTCACAAGTTAACACTTTAAAAAAATTCTTTTTTACAGAAAACGTTTTTTATATTTTTGGATAACTATTTAAAATGACACTATATATCAGTTCCCCATCGAGACACGGAGTGAACATCTTCACGGAAGCGTACTCGACGGAGGGGGTTTCTTCTGGAAAGTGTACTCTTGAGAATAGGAACCACTGGATGTAGAGTCGTCGTCCTAGTAGGAACATCAGGTGCATCAGAGGTAGGAACATCAGGTACATCGATAGCTTCTACTGTTACCGGAGAATGCGGGACAAAAGTATCTGCTACGATGTTTTCTTCCTTTTGTTGATGTGATGTATTGGAGGACGATTACTCTTTGTTTGCTGAAAGGAGCGGTTTGAGTAGTAGGAAGAGTCACTTTCGAAGTTAGTTGTTAAATGTGCATTCTTTGTAGGTTTTTCTTGGTAGGTTGTTTTTCGTAGGTTGTTTTTGTAGGTTGATTATAACTTCTTTGCAACAGAAATCCAAAGGGACAAATTGACCGTAAAGCATCCGGTGTAGAATTGCTCCAAAAGACGTCTAGCTGCTGTCCGTTATTTTTTTAAGTTGAGGTGAATTCAATTGAGCCAGAAGAATTTAATAAATGAAGTTAGGCTTCTTAAGGAGTACGTGGTTCTTGTGGTATTTGTTCTTGTTGTAAGGACAAGAGTCCACGTTGGAAGGGAGGTCACTGAGAAGGTGGGCGGCTCCATTCCTGCAGCAGAGATGACTTGTTCTTGGGGTAGCTGGTGGTAGTGAGAAGCCATGAAGACGGGCAGCGTAGTCCTTGTGAGACATCCATAAAGTCCCGATTGTGACGGGAGTTGGGCTGGTAGGCCCAACTTGTGGTTCAGTAGTAGGCCGAACTTTTGGACGAATCGCTGGGTCAGTGGTTGGGCTGGTAGGCCGAACTTTTGGACGAATCGCTGGATCAGTAGTTGGGCTGGTAGGCCCAACTTGTACATGGCCACCCAGTTCACAATCAGCTGCCTCAGTTGTACATAGCCGCTTTGAGGAAAGGGCAAGGGAGGTAGCAGCTTCTTCTTGGGTGTTCGGGGTCCATTGTTCAGTTGTCCAGAAAATCTGGACACACTAGCAGGTTCACCAATTTATAGAGATCCTTGGTGAAGTCCCCTTGTGGGATGCCGACTGGTAGGCGTGTGGTAGCCACCACTTCTCTTCAGGCCCGTGGAACGTCTGTAGCCTCAGGTGGAAGGCTACTTCAAAGGAGGAACCACAGTCGAGGGCAAAGGAGCTGCCAAACTGGGTTTCCTTTTTGGTAGCAGAGGCGTTGGAACTTCTTCTGGTAAGAGCAGCTTCTTTTGGACTTCTGCTTGGGACTGCTTCTTTTAGGGCTTCTGCTTGGGACGTCTTCTTCTTAGGGCAGCTTGGCTATAGAGGCGGAATCTTCTTTGGCTCCTCGGAATAAAGTGAAAGGTTACTACTAATTCTATACCTTCTGAAATTATCTCAGTATTTGGGAAGGTGTAAGAAAAGTAGAGAGTTTTCCACTTTATTTATTTTATTCCCTAATTTTAACAAAAATGGTTAACAAAGTTATTATTATTAAAGTTTTACAATTCTATGTTGAAATATTATACAAAATATTATATATTTAAATTAGAAATTATTATTTTATAATAAATTTACATTTTATATATAAAAATACATTATAATTTATATTTTTAACATAAACATTTTTATTTGTAAATATAATAAAATATAACATAAAATAAGTACATTTTATAATAGTTTCACATAATGGTTTTACCTTAATTCAAATTTAGCGCCAAAATAGTTTTGGCGCCAAAAATGAATTAATAATTTGTTATGTTAATATTTTACAATTTACACTATATTTTATATGTTTTATTTTTTTAATTAATAGTTTATATTTTTATATATTTATTATAATTATTTTTATTACAAAAAGAAACTTTATTTCCAATTATCACAAGGGTTTGACTGTTGGTTTCTTATTTTAAAACAAAATGAACACAATTCACAAGTTAATGCTTGAAACAATATTCTTTTACAGAAAACGGTTTTTATATTTTTGGATAACTATTTAAAATGACACTATATATCAGGAAAAGAAGTTAACACCCACCTCAAGAACTGTGTATAGATAGTTGACAGTTTTATGTCCTCGGCTACTAACACAGCAAATGGCTCAGAAACAACTATCCAGGGATCAAGAAGAAGCTGTTGCTGTTACCTCCCTTTGCCCTTCCCTCGAAGCGGCAATACACAACTGAGGAAGCTGGCTGCTAAATGGGTGGCCATTTACAAGTAGGGCCTACCAGCCCAACCACTGACCCAGCGGTTCGGCCTACCAGCCTCCTGATCTATCCCCCTTCGCTACAACAAAGTGTAGTGACCTCCTGGACCATACATTGGTCACCACAGAGATAGTTAGGTCACTATATAATTTTTTTTTATTACAAAAAGAAACTTTATTTTTAATTATCACAAGGGTTTGACTGTTGGTTTCTTATTTTAAAACAAAATGAACACAATTCACAAGTTAATGCTTGAAACAATATTCTTTTACAAAAACTTTTTTATATTTTTTATAAAAAAAAAATAATATATATATATATATATATATATATATAATATATATATATATATATATATATATATATATATATATATATATATATATATATATATATATATATATATATATATATATATATATATATATATATATATATATATATATATATATATATATATATATATATATATATATATATATATATATATTGCTTACTGTCACCCACTGAACTTTCAGTACTTGTGTTAGTGTTGTGTTCTCTTTGCTGTGCCAGAAGGAAAAGGCAAAGCTTATCTGGAAGGAAAAACGAAGAGGAAGCGCCGTCTGGTGTCAAAATAAAGAAAGTCAAAGATTTCCACAGTGAGTTTTGAATTACAATTTTTATTTGCAATTAATTAATTATCTTTTTATTAATTAGATCTTTGACTGTTTATAATTATAATTTTTTTTATAATTTAGTATTATTAATTGATATTTTGTTGTTTTGTTTATTTATTAATATTACTTATGAAAATATTTACAAGGATAATAATTAGATATCAAGAATTAGGAAACATTATTATCATCATCATCATCATCATCATCATCATCATCATCATCATTATTATTATTATTATTATTATTATTATTATTATTATTATTAAACAGGATCATCGAAGAAGCTGTCCCAAAGAATGAAGAAGATGGAGGACTTGACCCCAGAGGACGATTTTAGAAACTATTCTTACGAAGGTGATGGACTTTCATTTGTCTCTTTGAATTCTGCTCTTGCAGGTATATATATATATATATATATATATATATATATATATATATATATATATATATATATATATATATATATATATATATATATATATATATATATATATATATATTAGAACCCAATAGTAAATCTTACCGAAACTTTTTGGCGAACGTTTTCGGACCAACTGTCGTCCCTTTCAAAAAGTCAGATTCAAAAAGTCAAAGGAAAAACATCTAAATTGTTAAAAAGGAGACTTGCTCCAAGGAGAGAGATTAAATCAGTGAGGAAGGATGAAAAATTAAAATGGCTTCCGCATTACAAGAAACTAACATACAGTCAACCACCCAAAACAAAAACATCGATACAAAAATTATTTAGATATATACATTCAAGTCTTATTACCGTAATCTAATAGTTTTTTTTTTTTTTGCGTTTTGGGATCAATTTCAAGATATTCAATATAAATTCGTCTACCTTCTAAACTCGTTTTATTTTTGCTGAAAGTATTTGTACCAGCATGAATATGATCTTAAAGTGGGGAATAAACATAGTGCTTTATACCAACATAGAAGAGAGAAATACCATAAAAATTTTAACCACCAATGATGAGGTTATTTGTTGTAAAAATTATATATTTACGAAAAGATTGGTGGAGTCTTTCGTTATTCGTAATTCAAATACTTTCAACAGAAATAAAACAAGTTTAGGCTTAGACTTAGACGATTTTATATTGAATAGCTTGAAATTGTTTTTAACAATTTTAATGTTTTTTCTTTGACTTTTTATATCTGGCTTAAAAAGGAATGGTTGGTCCGAAAACGTTTGCCAAATTTTTTTTCCTATTTACTATTGGGTTTTTTTAAATTGTATTTTTTAATTTGAAGTCGTTGTTATATATATATAATATATATATATATATATATATATATATAATATATATATATATATATATATATATATATATATATATATATATATATATATATATATATATATATATATATATATATATTCATACTTATAATGAATAAATCTTTGCGATGTGATTTATTTCCATTTAAAAAATCAACATTTGAAGATTTTAATTATAATAAAATTAAAATAAGTTATATTAATTTTAAAAGATTGATTTTCAATTATTACCATTCAATCACTTCATTCAATTTAGTAATAATAATATCATATATTAAAAATCTATTTTTATTATTATTATTAACAATGATAACAATAGCTTATTAAATTCTTTAATAAAAATTAAGAAATATATAGAATGTTTCTAAAAATTATTTTGCTTGTTAAAAACTATGCTCTAATTAGTGAATTAAAATATGGCTATTGTTTAACGTTGAATGAATTTGTTGAATGGACAGACTATGAAATAAGTAAACAATACCAACAATTAAAAAATATCATTTTAGCACTGTTATTTACAAGATAATAATATTCCTTTGTTAACATATTTTAAATTTAAACAATATATGTTCCTTATATTCCTATTGCCATCTGATCATACTATTATATATATTTTATATATATATTTTTATCTCGTATTACTAGTGTATTTTAAAAGTTTGTAATTGGGTTATTTATTTGTTTATGTAAACTTTATTAGAGTATATTTAAGACTGAGGAGAATCTATAATGGATCTTCAGAACCATATTAATATTCAGAGAGAGAAAAAAAATTCTAAAAATAGTTTAAATTCTATTTTTTTAAATCAAAATTTTATATATATATATATATATATATATATATATATATATATATATATATAATATATATATATATATATATATATATATATATATATATATATATATATATATATATATATATATATATATATATATATATATATAATATATATAGCTTTATTTAAAAAAAATCTTATTTTACGTTTATGGTGAGATGAACAATCCTGCAAATCCCAAGGATAAGCATGTCTACAGGATGTATAGGACATATCGTGATCCTTGAGTTTTTGAATAATTCAGCAGTTACATATGTAACGTTCATAGTGTTCGTTACAGGAACAAATTGTTTAAAATTATTTGAAAGGTTTGAAAATAAAGATTTTATCTTGTAAGAGACTCATCTTGAACAGGTTATCCTATTGAGTTCAATGCTGATCTGTTTTAGACTTAAGTTCATAAAGATAGTTGTGCTACGACTGAGTAATTAGCTCAAAACATGATTTCAATCCAATTTAAAAATATATCTGAATTTATAAAATTTGTTGTGAATTGTTTGACAAAAACCAACGGTAATGCAACTGATGTCTCCACTTCTTTGTATGCTCGGGACCATATCTTACAAAGGACAAAGTAGTAACTGATGTCAGATATATATATATATATATATATATATATATATATATATATATATATATATATATATATATATATATATATATATATATATATATATATATATATATATATATATATATATATATATATATATATATTATATATAGGCATCCGCACTTGACGAAAATTTTATATACGCATCCTCATCCGTCCGCAAATGAGAAAATATGACATGCTATGCATCTCTAATTTTATATATATATATATATATATATATATATATATATATATATATATATATATATATATATATATATATATATATATATATATATATATATATATATATATATATATATATGTTGCTCAAACGGTAGAGTGATTGATTCACGTGCTTGAGGGCGCTGGTTCGATCCCACTTGGGGATCCTAGGTATATACTACCTAGAAAAGTTCCTCTCCTAGGGCAAATGCCCATGAGATGTGAACTTTTTAAATATATATATATATATATATTATATATATATATATATATATATATATAATATATATATATATATATATATATATATATATATATATATATATATATATATATATATATATATATTCCACTCCGTTAGGCTCGTTAGCCTGTCAGTCGGGCTAGCATCGCTCTCCATCTTTCTCTGTCCTTCATAATACGCCCATCCATCAATTCTCTCATTTGGAGCATCTGATGTCTTGTTAGCAGAGTTTGCATACTCCAGTTATGTCATTTAATGAGTTTTATTTTCACCAAATAGGAATGAAAATCATCACTGTTGTTTCTGTGCTTTCTCCATACCATTGGTTTATCTAATTTCCGAAACTTCATTGCCGTAGATGATCCTTACACCTTTTACACAAAACATAAAGTTTCCAATTCTTATCTTCGTTCCATAGTTGTAATTTGAAATGATAAAATATGCTTTAAAACAACTTGCCATTACCGCAAATGAAATAAACTGAATCAGGTCTTATATCGTAGGCACCATGAAATATTTTTTATTCCCAGAGTTATTTTTTTCAAGAAAAATGTTAAACTGGAGAGCACTGAATAGAAAAATAAACCTCCAAGAAAATATTTCATCAATAGTGACCCAACTGATATCCAGTTGTGTTACCTATGATACATATTAAACACAGCTACTACTATAAAGAGAATTAAAACATATAAATTTGTTTTTTATTATGTTTAGCATATGCAGTACGTGTTCTGGTGCAACCATGTATGTTTCAGTTAATTTAAGAAATTATCTAAAATCGTACAAAGGTAATTCTGCTAACATAAACAATGAAAATCCTCTAGTCAAAGCAATTTAACAAAGAATAAAAATTTCACATTTTATTTCAAAATATTAAAAATTAAAGATAAAATTTTAGCCTGCCAATTTTGTAACCATTTTAATTTATAAGCTTCTGATTGATGTCAGTTTCATTATACATGAGAAGTAATATTTTAATATTTAGACCTAAAATATACACCTTACCTAATCTCTTTTTTTAGTCTTAGACAAAGTTTTTAATATTCAAAAACACACAAGATTATCTTTAAGGTCGGTTGTGCCATCATTCCATAATGGATTAAAACAAGACATGAATTACAGAATGTTTTGTATTAAACAGCGTCTACGTCTTTCTTTCAAATATAATAATAATAAATCCAATCAATTAAAAATTTAGAATCAGAAAGGTAAAATAAGAGATTAAAAAATAAAAAAAGAAATAAATAATAATTAAATAAATAAAAGAAGAAAAAGTTGGTGCAAAGCCCTCTCCCACCCCACCCCATCGACCATGTACTTTTATTTTAAAATCCATGTAAATGTATTCCGTATGATGTAAGCGGAACGTGACAAGTAGTATGAAAAGTTTTATTCTAGACAATAATTTTAAAGAATTTTTACAAAAGAAAGAAAAAGTCTTGTCGGTATTTCCAAAGCTTCCTGTAAACATCCCTTGAGACGCCCTTCCATTAGGATTAAAGTTCGAGAATACTTATTTGTATGTTCATACTACGTTTACAACTGCTACTACTACTACTTCTAATAATAATAATAATAATAATAATAATAATAATAATAATAATAATAATAATATTTAATTAATGATGAAATGATAATAATATTAATAATGATAATAATAAAAATAATAATGATAATAACAATGAATAATAATAATAATTAATAATAATGAAATGATAATAATAATAATAATAATAATAATAATAATAATAATAATAATAATAATAATAATAATAATAATAATAATAATAATAATAATAATAATAATAATAATAATAATAATAATAATAATAATAATAATAATAATATAATAATAATAATAATAATAATAATAATAATAATAATAATAATAATAATTAATAGATCTAAGATAATTGTTTTTCCAAGTATTATTGACTATGGAACTTGAAAGGTTTTACGTGGAATACTTCAAGGATAAAATAATTAAAAATAAAAATATTATTTTTATTATTTTAAAATTGTATTACTACGAAAAAAATAATATATAAAAGTGTAAAAATTTATTAATACAAAAAAAAAAAAAAAAAAATATATATATATATATATATATATATATATATATATATATATATATATATATATATATATATATATATATATATATATATATATATATATATATATATATATATATATTCTCTTGGGACAAATGCCAATGACCTACTAATTTCCACCATAGTTTGGAAATTTTTCCGGAAAGACCAATTCAAAGACCGACATGTCCTGATACGCTGGGTTTGAAAGTATGCAATTCAGAAGAAGTTGGGGAAAATAGATAAAAAGGAGTGTTCCAGATTTTATCAATAGTATTCATATAAGATTGAGCATAGTATTTAAGTCTGAGATCAGAGAGTTGACAGAGAAAGGAAAAGACTGTACAAAAGGTGTCCCACGAAACACACTCAATGGAAGAGGTATGTTACTGGAGAGTTGAAAAAAGCAATGTCCGTTGTAGTAGCGATATCATATAGAAAAATTGTCGTAACAATTCTAAAAGAAAAAAAAGAGACTAGAGAGAGTTAGTGAGAGTGAAACAGTTGATATAATGGAAAGCCCTAGACTCCTCTTTTTCAATAAGAACTGTGTGAGTGTGGACCAGCCCAGATGCGGAACATACTCCATAGAAGTCTATAAGATATGACTGTAAAGATCCAGCAACTGAAGTATCGTAAAGAAAATTCAAATTTGCTCTAGGAAACCCAATCTCTTAGAAACTAGTTTAGAATGAGAAATAATGTAATCCTTCCAAGAAACATCACAATACAAAAAATACAAGAATATTAAATACAGAAGTAGGTTTCTGCTGCATTTTCGAAGATATCATTGTTGAGTAGTAGATGACTTCTACCAGAAAGGTGGAGGAACTGCGTTTTTGAAACAGGAGTGTGTAGTTCATGAAATAAGGTCACTAAGGAACACACTATTTAATAGATTTGAGGTTATAACAACTGCTATGAAATGACCTTGAAAATGTAACAATGTATTTATATATATATATATATATATATATATATATATATATATATATATATATATATATATATATATATATATATATATATATATATATATATATATATATATATATATATATATATATATATATATATATATATATATATATATATATATATATATATATATATATATATATATATATATATATATATATATATATATATATATATATATATATATATATATATATATATATATATATATATATATATATATATATATATATATATATATATATATATATATATATATATATATATATATATATATATATATATATATATATATATATATATATATATATATATATATATATATATATATATATATATATATATATATATATATATATATATATATATATATATATATATATATATATATATATATATATATAATATATATATATATATATATAGTATATATAATATAAGAAAGAAGCACTTTTCATAATTAAATAATAAGAATAAAAAGAAAATAATAAACATAAAAATAAAAGCGAAAATTATTGTGATTAAATTTACAGAGAAAATGCGCGCATTACCACTTCTATAATTTCTAATATTATTAAATAATAATAATAATAATAATAATAATAATAATAATAATAATAATAATTAATAATAATATAATAATTTAATAATATATATATATATATATATATATATATATATATATATATATATATATATATATATATATATATATATATATATATATATATATATATATATATATATATATATATATATATATATATATATATATAAGAATATATTATAAATTAAAGACTTATTCCAATTTACATACAATTAATTCCAACCTTCCTATCTTTAATTAAATGAAACTAAGTTTTATTTTTAAATGAGCACGATTTCCAAGTAAATCAATAAAGAAAATTTTTACTTCAAATTTTATATATATATATATATATATATATATATATATATAATATATATATATATATATATATATATATATATATATATATATATATATATATATATATATATATATATATTGTAAGGATAGCGCTGTATGTTAAACCCAACAAGTGAAAACAAAAATGAAAATATATAAAAAGTGGATTTGTTTAAATCACTTTTTATAGGATGATCTTCTGTCAAAGTTGAGCTGTACCTGCCTTTTCAGATGGCGGTGTTGATGAATTGTGGTTGTACCGGCCTTTTCCGATGGCACTGTTGATGAATTGTGGTTGAACCGGCCTTTTCAAATGGCGGTGTTGATGAATTGTAGTTGTACCTGCCTTTTCAGATGGCGGTGTTGATGAATTGTGGTTGTACCGGCCTTTTCAGATGGCGGTGTTGATGAATTGTGGTTGTACCGGCCTTTTCCGATGGCACTGTTGATGAATTGTGGTTGAACCGGCCTTTTCAAATGGCGGTGTTGATGAATTGTAGTTGTACCTGCCTTTTCAGATGGCGGTGTTGATGAATTGTGGTTGTACCGGCCTTTTCAGATGGCGGTGTTGATGAATTGTGGTTGTACCGGCCTTTTCAGATGGCGGTGTTGATGAATTGTGGCTGTACCGGCCTTTTCAGATGGCGGTGTTGAGGAATTGTGGTTGTACCGGCCTTTTCAGATGGCGGTGTTGTTGAAGTGAAAGTGCTATCTGGCTTTATAGACCAGATGATCTCAGGCCCTTTGCGAGGGTAAAAAGTATCACTCGAAGAAACAACTCAAAGCAGGTTTATGATAAATTCAAAGGACAATAATTGAGGGCCATTGAAAAACATAAAAATTAAATTTTTAATATTTGAAATTGAATAATGACGTTGTCAAAGCGTGAATAGAAAAGAAGCTTTAACGAAGAAACAACTCAGATTAGGGCGCAGGGTCGTGGTGAAACTGGCGA
Organism: Armadillidium nasatum; assembly: GCA_009176605.1. Taxonomy (NCBI): domain Eukaryota; kingdom Metazoa; phylum Arthropoda; class Malacostraca; order Isopoda; family Armadillidiidae; genus Armadillidium; species Armadillidium nasatum. The sequence goes on from SEYY01005394.1 coordinate 45,541, forward strand.
GTGTATGTGTTCCTTAATGACTGTTTGTCAAGTAAGAAAACACCCGTCGTCACGTTATAAAGGACTAGAAAGTATGTTGACTAATACTGGTCAAGTTGAAAATGGATAATTCCAATTTGATATCTTGATTTCCGGTTATAAATTTGATATAGTTCCGCACTTGGAACTGAATTTGATATGTTGATATAGTTCCACACTCGGAACTGAAATTGAAAATTTCCTTTATAAGATACTATAATAACTATAATAATTAGAATTATCAAGAAAAATCTTTAACAACTCGCGTATTCTCCAACTTATGGCTGGATCGAATACTGGTTGCTTGGCTTGTAAACGTTTTAAAAATAATGACGGAATAGCAATGATAATAAAAGAAAAACATCCATTATAAAATAATCAATATCGATGTTATTCAAACTGATAACTTATTTATTCACTTTTGAGGAGTGTCACCAACATTTAATAAACTAAGTTGTAAAAACTTAATATTTTCCACATTTCATCTATTTCTTAGCATTTGCATTTTTTTATAAACTAACTTACACTGTTTAGAAATTTGAAATATTAATTTTATTGACATTTTTCTCTAAAAAATATATATATATTTTTTTTTTAAATCTTGAAAAGTAAATTTTTATAAAAATAGTTCATATTACATGTAACTTTGGTATTTTACGTAAACTTATTTATTTAATAAAAGATATTTTATTATATATTTGGTATTTAACGTAATTAATTACTAATATATTAAAAAATACAAAACACTCACCTATCGACTGAAATGTTTAGGTTCTAAATAGCCATTTTCACTGCATAAGTACGTCCATACATACCTATACACATTTATATAAACATGTAAGCTATAGCAAAATAGGTTATTTACCTTTATAAACACCATCTCTTCAAGATTAATAGCATGTTTTTCCTTCAGACATCTGATATAATATGTTACCAAACACATCCTAGCGTAAATTATCTTCAGAAAACACAAACAATTAACGAAAAAAAAGCCAAACATACTCATTTTCAGACTTTCTAAGCTATCCGTAAGGCTATTCCTAAACCAATAGTAACAACCATATTTAACCTTACGAAATAAATGCTTTTTACATTTGACATAAAGATTTTCATATTGATTACACTTTATAAGACAAGAATAAGCCTACTTGGATTGAAGCAGCTTACCAATGAGGCGTATCTACTTAACATATTAGCTGCATTATCAATATCAGTGCTAAGCAAACTAATAACCTAACATTCATCTTTGAGTGACACCAACATTCAATATAACTAAGTCGTAAAAACTTTGCTTTTTCTACACTTCATCCATTTCTTAACATTTTTAACTTTTACACACTAACTTACATTGTTTAGAACATCGAAATATTTCTTTTATTAAAATTTTTTCAAAAAATATTTTATTTTATTTCTTTTTAAAAGATGTAAAGATGTATCTTTGAAAAGTACATTTCAATAAAATTTTTAATGTGAATATATATATATATATATATATATATATATATATATATATATATATATATATATATATATATATATATTATATATTATATATATATATATATATATAATATATATATATATTATATAGAATGAAGGTTGTATTGAGTTTTGAATTTTTTTAATAAATGTAATTATTTATAATAAATGATAAATGATATATCGATATTATGAACGATATATCGATTATGATAGTATCGATATATGACAAGTGATTTTTAGTAAATTAGAACGAAAACCGGCTAAAAACACCACGCTTGTAATTTGTTGTGAATTTGTAAAATAATTGTGAAATAACTTACATAAAATAAAAATATTACTTAAGGAAAAAAATTTGAGCACAGTTTGGTAACCGCTTGTATAACTTTGTATCTACTGTAAAAAGTTGTGAATTATCTAAAATAAAATAAAAATATTACTCAAGAAGAAATAGTTTACTACCCGAACTAATAAGCTATTATTAATAAGATAAAAATCTACCAAACAAGGTAAGAGGAATATAATTTTTATATAGATGTAATGGTCTAGGTCTCACGACCCTAAAGCAAAACAACGCCATTGTTTGCATTATAGCCATCATCCAAGAAACCATTCTATGCAGAGTTTGTGACCCCTTAATGTGGCAGTATATAGAACAAAAATAAAAGAATAAATAAATAAACAGGAAAGTTTTTTAAAAGAAAATAAATAAATAAAATCATTAAAATAACAATTATAGCCTAGACCTACATTGTTACCGAAAATTCGTGTGAAGAAATTTTAAAATCATAGTAAATAATCCAAGCAGAAATAAAATTAAAATAAAAACTGATTTTTTATGAAGAAATAATTGAAATTTTATGAAAATTTAAATTACTTTAGGCCTACAACTGAAAATAAGATAGTCTAAGCTACTCTATAAAACGTACATGGTAATAGTGTAGAATAGCACTCTCAAAAATTTTTAAGTTTTTATCATTGGTATTAAATGGAAAGTGATTTATAGTGACAGTGATTTAAAAAATGTGATATTTAAGAATATAAATAACATTTAAATAATTTTTGAAAAAAATAATAATAAAAATAAATAAATAAATAAATAATAAATGATATGGTTGCTAGGACATTGTGACAATACAGAAAGAAATTGAATTAACCTACTTACTATTCTGAAATATATATATAATAATATATATATATATATATATATATATATATATATATATATATATATATATATATATATATATATATATATATATAGTAAAGAAATACAAAATTCTACGATGCCTTCAAAGAAAAATAAAACTAGGCTAATAATATTTTAGACCCTTCTACCTCGGGCATTTCGGTGATTCCAGTAGTAGTGGATAATGAAGCCCATACTAATGAAACTGATAATCGAGGAACAGAAAGACCTATTGAGCGAACTTCAGAACGAGGTGCTTCCAGTGAAAGTTCCTCTTCCAGAAGCCCGTCACCTCAATATAGGAAAGCACTTACAATACAAGATTTACCCCGCTTCGACAAAACAGACATCGAGAAGTGATTGCAAAAAATAGAATGGCTATTCCAGCTTTATTTTGTGAACAAGCTTCTCGAGAGAATTCAACTTGTAGGACCCTTGTTACCATCCGCCATTATATCCCAAATTCAACCACCTATAACCGAACATATGTACGAGGAATTGAAAAAAGTGTTGAGAACTACCTATGCCCCAACAGCCAGAGAAAGAGTTGAGGACTTATTTCAACAGAAATTGAAACCTGATGAAAAACCATCTGCGTATTTAAATAGAATAAGGCTGTCACTTGGAAATTCTGCATTTGAAGTTATGATACAAAATAATGAAACATTCTCAAAAGAAATGTTCCTTCAAGTCTTACCTGAGGACACTGCAGCAATGCTCGAAGTATTAACTGGAGATCTATCAATTTATAAAATGGCCTAGGCTAGTGACAAATACATGAATCGCCGAAGCAGAATTGCATCAGACCATTACCGCAATGACTCTGTCAATGCCATAGCCTCTTTTTCTACAAGAACCCGAGAACTCACGCCCCCACCTTCCAATTCCTTCCTCGTTCGCGAAGTGGCTAAAATATCCACTCAAGTTTCAGAGTTAATTAAAAAAGTAGAAGAGCTTTCAACACAGGTACATAGCTGGATATAAGGGTGACACGACTTGAAAATGGTCGGACAAGAGGCTACTCAGACAGAGGCAGGTCACCTTCAAGATTTAGACCAGAAGGTGCTCTATGCTATTACCATTATAAATTTCGAGAAAAAGCTACAAGATGCCAAGGAGGTAGCTGTCGATGGGCACCAATGCAAGCCCAACTTTCCACTTCAGGACCATCTCCTTCAACCACTCATGGAAACGAATTGTAGTGGCTAACATCAGCCCCTCAAAAGAGAAATTAAAAGTGAAATTTAATAATAAAGTGCAGTGTATAATAGTTAGTGATAAAAGTGCATATATTAAATATGAAAAATTAAGAAAGGAAGAAGGTAAAAGCTACCCCCTTATAAATGATGTTAATACAATTGCAAATAATGATACTAATTCATTGCATACTTATATAAATAATATAAAGTATAACAATGCTCAACTTCATGGGAATGAGATTGCTACTACTGATTTAAAACCATCTGTTTTAAACGAAAGAGTATCTCAGTCTAGTGAACTTGAGCATTGTCCTAAATATAATAGTTTTAAAGATAAAAATATGCATTATCAACATGGTGAAAAGACAGTCTTTGAACAAGAGCCATCAGCTCTTTGCAAATATACTGCTATACCAGTTGAAAATGCAAATTTTTATAAGGGTACATCGACTCAAAAAATTATGAATGTGTTAAACATTTAAAATTAAACAGTCTCTACCGTATTTTCGATGCTAACTCTAAAGAGTTATGCATAATAGATTCTGGAAGCACATTATCGTGTTCTAAGGCTTCTGAAGAAAATAAGAAAGAACCTATTGGCTTTCTTACTGCTGTTAATGGAACTAAAATAAATATTTATGATATTCAAACAAAAACTGTAAAGTTTTTATTGCGTAGAGAGTATGAACATACTTTTTTAATTTGTGATGTACTCTGCAATATTTTAGGGCTTGATTTTTTTGAAAAGTATAATTTTTTATTAGATTTCAGTAATCATAAAATTATTGATGCCCAAACAGGGAGCTCTTGTGATGTAATTGTGGGAAATGATGTGGAATCTGTGCCCCTAAAAGAATTGATCATTTTGTTAATGCTACCCTCTCTCCCAAATTACCTTACGCGCCTTCTCTTTACTCTAATCTATCATTTAGTTTTTAAGGTATTATTTACTGATATATATTTAAACGATATCTCAGAATTATTTAATACTGGGAGTACATTGGTAAGTGAAAATATGGTTAAAGGTAAAAATAATGCTGGGGGTAGCAATATAAACAATTCTTCCTGTAGGTATAATAATGGTAAGAAATTTAAAAATAATGGCAAATATAGAAGTGAAATAAATAATAGTGATAACAGTGAATATAAAAATAAGAGTTAAAATTTCTCCTTACACCTGCAGAGTATGATGCCCTAAAAGAGTTAGTCCCCTATAAATTTAATGTAAGAGGACCCCTTATAAATATAAAAAGCAGAAGAATCTCTACGTGTCTATATGACAAAGCTAAAGTGGAGATAGGCAGGTTAGTTAATGCTGGGGTCTTATCTCCTTCACATTCATCCATGGGGTTTTCCAATCTCTGTTTTGCCAAAACCTTCAGGTGGAGTCCGCATTGTAGCTGACCTGAGGCTTCTTAACAAAAGAGCAGTTCGTGACAATTTTAGTCTTCCAAATTTAGGGGATTTTTCGAATATACTTTCTGGTGCTAAAGTGTTTTCTGTCCTTGATCTCAAGAAAGGCCTTCTATAATTTGAAAGTTCATCCCAGATTGTAGAAAGTTTTTAACAATTAATACTCCATATGGTAGTTTTTCGCATAACAGTATAGTTGAAGGTTTTCATTCTAGTCCCACAAGTTTCACTAAATATATCTCTTTAATTCTTTCTCGTATTCCTAATATTTTCATCTATATTGATGACATTCTAATTGCTACTCCAACTCATGAAGAGCATCTAAAAGTCTTAGAAATGGTATTTGATAGGCTTAAATTATTTTAATTTAAAACTAAGTGCTGATAAGTGCCAAATTGGCCAACCAAAGGTTACATATCTTGGTTTTGATGTGTCGAAGGTTTTATGCTTCCTAGTGAAGATAAAAGTCTTTCTATATTAAACATTCCAAAACCTAAGACTATTAAAGATCTACGTTCTTTTTTAGGAAGTATAAACTATTTCCGATCTTCACTTCCTGGAATTTCTAATATTATTTCTCCTCTTCTTTCATTTCTAAAAGGCGCTCCATACTCACAACGTAGAGTAAAATGGAATCCTGAGGCTGAAGAAGCATTCAATCTAGCAAAACTGACTTTGAAAAATGCTGGTGTTGTAGTTTCAACCGAAAATGAAAAAACTGTTCCACTTGGATTTCTATAGTTATAAATTAAACCCAACTGAAATGAGCTATAGTATTTTTAGCAAGGAACTCCTTGCCTTGGTTAAAACTGTAAAAAAAATTTCAACATATCGTAGAAGGACGGAAAGATAGATGTGTTTTGTGACAATCTTTCAGTCACACAGTCACTTAAAAAAGAGACTGATGCTAATCACTTGCTTGCAAGGGAGCAGCGTTACCTAACTTTCTTGTCTGAATATGATTTGAACATAAACCATATTAAATCTGAAGAGAATATTCTTGCTGATTACTTGAGCAGAAATCCTGCTGAGCAGCCAACTACCAGTTCACTGAAATTACCAGCTTCTTCAAATACTGCAGAAAATGCAGATATAGAACTAGCAACAAGCCCTTCAGTCCAACTTGGAAGAGAAGACACTGTTACAGAAGTCCTTCCTGAAGCACTCTGCGATGAAGCATTGGTCACACCAGAGCTTTCTCCCCAGCAGGATTCTTTAATAGATGATGATTGTCATTCAATGTCATTTATTTTCTATATTTCCGCCAATGAAGTGCTTAAGCTATTTCAGTGTAATATCGATCATAAAGAACTTAAAGCAGCACAAGAAACCGATGTGCAACTTCAAAAATATTTAAATAAGCAAGAAAATACTAATCTCAAGCTGACCAAGCGAAACTATTATTATAAAAATGACCTACTGTCTTTGGTTGTCGATGAATCTATTCCATTTTCACCTCGTGTCTTTGTTCCTGAATCTTTCATTACACCTGTTATTTCTTATTCACATTCACTTGGGCATTTTGGAGTCAAGAAAACTCTGGCATCTCTTAGGAAGCGTTTTGTATGGAAGGATATGCCTAAATACACAAAGCAGTTTGTTCTAAGTTGTGATTCATGTCAGAGATCTAAATCATTACGCAAAATAAGCCCACCATATGAATCTTACCAGCCAGTTTCGGCAAAATTTCAGGTGGTTCATATAGATATTCTTAAAATGCCTTCATGTAAAAACTATAAATATCTTTTAACTTTAATTGATAGATTTTCTCGCTATCTCTTTGCTTTCCCCTTGAAAAACATAGAAACCTCTACAATTGTGGAGACAATTACAAGAGAATTCTTACCCATAGCTGGAGTGGTAGGAACTTATGTTTCGGATCGTGGTGGACAATTTACTTCTGATTTATTTAAAAGTGTTTGTGAGGAGCTAGGATCCCGACATAACTTTACTTCTGCCTATACCCCTCAGAGTAATGGACTCATTGAAAACTTCTCATAGAACACTATTGAGGTCTCTTCGAGCCATGCTGTCGGATGAGTTGGAAGATGTTCAAAATTATTGGTTGGATCTCCTCCCCTAGTGCTGTTATGTTTAAGAACTGCACCATTAAACTCAGAAGGAATAACCCTGCTATATCCTAATGATGGGTCAAAACCCATCCCTCCCTGGAGCTTTAATAGAACAAGTAGAGTCCTCATTCCCACTTTCAATAAAAACATATGCAGAAAAATTAAAATTATTTTTGGGACTTCCTCTATCTCCAGAATTTTCTGCCAAAAATCCAAAAATATATGTCCCAAAGAACTTACAAGATGCGAAATTTGTTCTTGTAAAAAACCAACAATATGGCAGAAACAAATTAGAAGCAGTGTACCATGGTCCCTATCCTATAGTAAAATTTTCTGGTAATAATGTATACATAAAAAAGAATAATAAAGTGCAAAGTGAAAATATAATCAATTTTAAACCATATTTTAGTATAAGTAATGAAAATGTTGAACCGTGAAAATTGTGATAAATAAATTGAAGGTGCTATATAAATATATATTTTTTAATTTTTTTTGTTGAATATTTTACATTTTTTTACAATTTTTTTAGGTGTACCATGTTGTTAGAATAAGTTTCATCTACTACTTTAATTTTCACTATTTCTTCTAATTTACTATTCTAACAAATTCATGTGTGTTGGGTGTTGGGTGTTCAGGGGTGAATCTCCAAGTAACCTTGGAAATTCATTCTCTGGGTATCACCAACTTAGAATGAAGGTTGTAGTGAGTTTTGAATTTTTTTAATAAATGAAATTATTTACAATAAATGATAAATGATATATCGATATTATGAACGATAAATCGATTATGATAGTATCGATGTATGACAAGCGATTTTTAGTAGATTAGAACGAAAACCGGCTAAAAACACCACGCTTGTAATTTGTTGTGAATTTGTAAAATAATCGTGAAATAACTTACATAAAATAAAAATATTACTTAAGAAAAAAAAATTGAGAACAGCTTGGTAACCGCTTGCATAATTTTGTATCTACTGTAAAAAAGTTGTGAATTATCTAAAATAAAATAAAAATATTACTCAAGAAGAAATATTTTACTACGCGAACTAATAAGCTATTATTAATAAGATAAAAATCTACCAAACAAGGTAAGAGGAATATAATTTATATATATATATATATATATATATATATATATATATATATATATATATATATATATATATATATATATATATATATATATATATATATATATATATATATATATATATATATATATATTTTTTTTTTTTAGAACGCCACCACTCACGGGCAGAGCCCTTTTCAAAGAGGGGGCACACACACATGCACAAAGCTCATTCAAACACACACACACACACACACACACACACACCTAACGCACAGCCCTCAGGAGGGCGCAGACGGAAGCCTTGAAGAGTGGAAGATTAAATACAGGAGGAAAAATAAATGATGGTAGAGAGATGTAATGGTCAAGGTCTCACGACCCTAAAGCAAAATAACGCCATTGTTGCATTATAGGCATCATCCAAGAAACCATTCTATATATATATATATATATATATATATATATATATATATATATATATATATATATATATATATATATATATATATATATATATATATATATATACTGTATGTTTATGACAGTTCACTTGAAGTTTTAACATGATAAAGAAATATCTCGAACCATTTCCTCTTATTTGAAAATTAAATTTGAAAATGTTTTAAAATTCTATTTTCACATCTGAGAGATTTTTTAAACTTTATAACTAGTTTCTTACATTTTTAATTTTTAATATATAAAACTATATATATATATATATATATATATATATATATATATAATATATATATATATATATATATATATATATATATATTCTAGCCGACACCACCCTGCATCATGCGGGATATGGTGTAGTATATATATATATATATATATATATATATATATATATATATATATATATATATATATATATATATATATATATATATTATATATATATATATATATATATATATATATATATATATATATATATATATATATATATATATATATATATATATATATATATATATATATATATATATATATATATATATATATATATATATATA
>SEYY01005395.1:2500-7500 GCA_009176605.1 Armadillidium nasatum
TCATCGCTAACTTAATTTTCATCTATAACTTCTTCTCCTTCCTCATTTATATTTATTTCTGTCCCTCTATCAGGATCAGGTATAATATTGGGTAAGTTACATTTTTTTAATCTGTTTATGTGTACTCTCCTCTCTTTTATGTAAATCATATAAAAGTTTTATTGTATAGTTGACTGCTGAGTATTTATCAATTATTCTATAAAAGCCAAGATATCTAGGTTTTAATTTGCAACCTTTTCCTCTCCTTTAGTTATCTATCAACCACAGAAAGTCTCCTATTTCGAATTCTTTAAAGTTGCGATCTTTAAAATGTTCCTTTCGTTTACTTTGAGTCATTTCATTATACTTTTTGAGCATTTTCGTATGCCTTTTTCATCTTTTCATTATTTCTTTTTTACAATTTTTGTTTAAATGATCTTATCTCTCTCCAGCCTTGATTATATCTGAGAGGAGTAAAAGAGCATCTCTACCAAAAAAAGAAAGAAAGGTATTTCATTTGTACTTGAATGATAAGAAGTGTTTAAAGCCAATGTGAACAAATGAAAAGGTAATCTTTCCATTGTTGTAGTTTGAAGGAATTTTCTAAAGCTGAGATTAAGGCATTTTTGACGTTTCTATGAGACCTCTCTGAATAAATATTTCCTTGTGGATGAAAACTTGTTGTATAGTGTATTTTACTTTTAAAAAGATCACATACTTCTTTAAAAAGTTTAGAGTGAAATTTGAGGAACCATTGTCACTAGTGAAGTTATCTATAATAGGAAAAATATATTTATTTCCATTAGGTGTCTCTGGGAATGGTCCTACAATATCAATACTTATATGAATGCTTGGGGAGATTGGTGAATGAAATAGTTGTAAAGGTGCTTTAATACTATTATTAGGAGAAATTTTCTGACAAGTTAAACAATTTTTGCAATACTCTTTTATGTCTTGTGACATGTTTGGCCAATAAAATAAATCTTTAGCTCTGTAAAGAGTTTTAACAAAGCCTGCATGAAAGTTTAAATGTGAATTGTGTACTATGTATAAGGCTGTGTCTTTAAGTGTTTGTGGAATTACTAAGGTTTCTTTATAAGGTCTTTGGTGGTTATTATATTGTATAAAGTGTAAACAGTTATTTTTAATGATAAATCTCGACAAGTCTATATCTCTTGGAATTCCTTCTACATTTCTCTTTTCAAAATAGTTAATAATCCCTTTCCACTCTAAATCCTTCAATTGTTCTTTTCGCACATTATGTGAATTCAAAACTATTGATAGATCAATGATTTCCTCACTATTAATGGCATTCACACTCCTACTAAGCGCGTCTGGGATTATATTTTATTTCCCTGCTCTGAACTGAATGTCAAAATTGAAGTCTGTTAAAAGTAAAGCCCATCTAGCAATCCTTGGTGTACTTGGTTTAAATTTAAAAATATATCTTAAAGGTTAATGGTCGGATATTATTGTAAATTTATGTTCATACAAGTAGTAGTCAAAATGTTTTAACGATTTAACAATTGCCAAAGCTTCTCTCTCTGCTACACTATATCTACTTTCTTGTGGAGTTAACTTTCTAGAAAAGTATGCTACTGGTCTTTCTGTAAAATCAATTTCTTGTGTAAGCACTGCTCCAATAGCGAGATCAGATACATCTGTATGAAGTTTAAAGGGGTTATCAAAATTTTGATGTATAAGAATAGGGGAGCTTGATAGTAATTCTTTTAATTTGTTAAAAGCTTGTTCTTCTAATTCTGATCAAATAAATTTTGAATACTTTTTGGTGAGGTTAGTTAAAGGAGTACATATACCAGACAAACCATCAACAAACTTCCTGTAATAGCTAGCCATTTCAACAAATCCTCTAACATCCTTTACGTTTTTGGTGTTTGATAATCTCTAATGCCTTGTAATTTAACTGTGTCTATTTGAATTCCCTTTTAAGAAACTATATGTCCTAAATATTTTACAGATTCTTGTGCGAATTTACATTTCTTTAAGGACAACTTAAGGCCAGAATCTCTGTATATTTTTAAGACTTGTTCTAAATATTTAAGATGGTCTTCGAAATTTGATGAGTATAAGATCAAATCGTCCATATAAATATGACAGAACTTGCCTAATACTTCAGAAAATAAGAGAGACAACGTTTTGGTGAAAGTAGTATTGGCTCCTAATAAACCATGTGGCATTCTTACGTGTTGATATTTAAGGTTGTCTGGTCCAATGAAACTTGTTTTATGTCTGTCCTCTTCTGCTATTAAAATTTGATTAAACCCTTTTAGGTTATCCAATACTGAAAAATATCTAGAGCCGTTCAATGACGATAATGTTTCATCTATTTTAGGCATAGACATCACTTCAACCTCAGTTACCTTATTCAGACCTTTAGCGTCGTATACAAAGCGTAGCGTGTTGTCTGACTTCTTTATCAGTATTATGGGACAGTTCGAACTACTAGAAGATCTTTCAATTAATCCTATTCTTAGAATTTTATCTATATGTTTCTGCATCACCTTTTTAGCAGATTGGGGCAATCAATATTGAGAAACAAAAACAGGTTTACTGTCTCCTGTCTTTATACTATGCTTATTTAATGTACAAAGCCCTATATCATCAGATGTTTGCGAAAAGGCGTCTTTATATTTCTTTACAAAGTCTAAAATTTTTGTTTGTTGGTAAATTTCTAGATTTTCTAAATTTACATCATGTAAATTGAAAGTACACTCTGATTTGGCTATATTTTCTATTTTTATCTCATTATCATCAGCCATAAACATTTCTCCTATCAATTCATTTTTATATAAACAAACTCTATATCAAAATAATTCGCTATTGTAAAGGGCACTTCTAATTTATCATTAACGATTGCTAATGTGTTCCCTACTCTTAAGCCTTCATTACAAGAAGATTCTACTACTATATTTTTATTCTTCCACTTTTCTCCGACTACACCATGTGCTTTAACAAATGAACGAGGATGTAATATTATCTTTTTATTTAATTTCAATTTATCTTCATTAAGACTTTTTTTATTTATATTATGACTGCATTTTGTAATTGTCATGGCAAACTATGTGCCTTCTTATTTTATTAATTTGAATGTATTTTTCTTCGAAGTTAAACATAACCTTTCCAATCCTCTTTATTATGTCTCTCTTAATAAGCAAATCTCCTACAAATTTATTATTATCTAAGGTATAAACTTCATGGACAAAATTTACTTTACCAATATTTAAATGTAGAGAGGTTTTTCCTAAGATTTTTAAAGTCTCTCCTGTGACACTAGTAACAAAAATATTATTAGTTTTTACAATTTTTTTAAAGCGATCTATCTCAAATACTTTGGAAAATTGACTATGAGAAATCAGTGAGATGTTTGATCCTGAATCCCAATATCCTAAGGATTATATATCGTTTATTTTTATGTATGTCACAGGATTCTCCAAATTATCTGTGATAGACCTATTTAAAAAATTTTCGGGGGATTGGGAAGCAAAGTTCTTCTTTTGCTAAGCCAGGGACAATTTCTCTTAATATGTCCTCTTTGTTCACAATGAAAACATATGGGAATATTTCTACTAAAGTTTTTATTATAGTTATAATTATTACAGTGATTTTGAAAATTTGGTATTTCTCTATCGTTAATATTAAAGACAGGGTTTCTGTCTAGTAACAATTTCTCTAACTTTAGGGATGCTTGTAAACAATGATTATAAGTATTAAATTCTTGTATTCCTATTTGCATTTTATTTCTAGGTTTAATCCATTTATAAATAAAGAAATTAGAAATTGGACTCTATTTTCTATATCTTCAAATTCTGTTAAGACTTGCATTACAGATTAACTAATCTCGTCAATTTTATTAGCATAATCTCTAATATTTAGATGTCTTTGTTTTTGACAAGTGAATCTAGAATAAGCCTCTTGTTTGCTAATTTTTATGTCAAATCTTTTAGATAAAAACGCGACCAGTTCATCAAAATTAAACTCTTCTGTTTCCGGATGAGCGTTTAAGTATGTTAAGGCTGAGTCGATGCACAAGCATCTTAAAATGTTAACTTTTATATCCTCTCCCCAATTTTCTAACTTTTACCTCATATTGAATTGATTTATAAAGTTTTTAAAGTTATTTTTACCGTTAAATGAACGTAACTTGCCTACAATGTTCAAAAACTGCAATATATTAACATTTTAATTTTGGACATCCATTTCTACGTTTGATTCTGCCATTGTGACTTTGAGAATTTAACAAAAAAATGATACAAGCTATAGCATATAAAGACAATTATATTAAATATATATATTTTAACACGCGACAATATTCTTTTTATTGAAGTCAACTAGACCTTCCGGTATCTGTTTTTAATAAATATAATATAGAGTATAAAAAGGTATTTTTTTAAAAAAAATGTTTTTTATAATTTATTGAATATGTATTTATTTTTATATATCTCAACGAAAAAAATATCTTACAGTTTTAAATGTCTGAATACTTATAATAAATGAATCACATAATGTAAAGTTAGGACAATATATAGTTGGGTAGTCCCACCGCTGCCAAGCAATGTTTAACTAGCTTTTGAACCGTATTGTAAATTAGTGTGATGTGTTAAGAGCTCTGTGTTTAAATACAGACCAAAAATAAGTGATTTTAAAACAAATTCCGGATCATTGTGAATTCAATAAAAGTCTAATATTTAATAAATTTATTTTGCAAAGGAAAAATGATATTTACAATAGAATTAATAAGCATTGGTAAGCGTGACAAACGAGTATTCTTTAAGGCTTTGTTATTTTAACTATATTACAATATTGATTTTTGAATAAATACAATGAACATATCTTAATGTTAATATATATACAACACTCTCGGGTATATTGAATTTTATATAGAACACAAACGTTCAAAAGTCTGAAGAGAACTATAATTCTCTACAGTGAGGCAGGAATATTTACTCTTCCATTCCCTTAAAAGTATAAGATGAACCAAACTTTTCATCAAAAAGTCTAAA
>SEYY01005395.1:12500-22500 GCA_009176605.1 Armadillidium nasatum
TGATTAGTTTATTTTAGTAAAAAACCCTCATTTTTAGGTTAAAGTGAGTTATTTTAATTTTAAAAAGCTGGAAAATAATGTGTTGTTATGGTAAATGAGGAGGAGCCTATGGATAAAACCTCAAAGAAAGATTATTTTTTGATATGTCTTTATATGTACGAATTTACTCATCATGGTATGCTGCTTCAATCCTTGTGTGCTTATTCTTGTGTTATTTGATGTAATTAAAATTAAAATCTTTTTGTTAAGTATTAAACGTCCTCATTTCATAAGCAAAAATATTTGATTGTCACCTTTTAGTTTATATAACTTAAATAGCCAAAAAATGTACATATTTGTGTATAGTTTCGCTAATTGTTCTTGTTCATTGAAGAAACTTATATCACCATATACTTATTTGGTATATGTTTGAAAAAAATTTCTAATAATTTTGAAGAGATATGCTTTTAAAGGTAATTTTACCTATTTTCTCATTCATTGCTATGGAGCTATTTTATATGTTTGTAGAAATGATTATGTTATGAATATTTCTTTTAATTACCTTATGATGTAGTTTATAGGTGTTTTTTATATTTTAATATATTAAGGACTTTAATAACTACTTTTAAAAGCAAAATATGTATTAAATTACCTTCCATTAAATTAATAATTTTTATCATTTCGACTTTATCTATAGTCGTATTCATTGTATCTCTTTGTTTGTAATGGTTAATTTGATGAATTTTGCTATATAAATACTGATTGTCGTTAGTTAAAATTGCTGAAAATTGTTAAATTTCTGATAAAAATACATATGACGTTAGAAAAAAACATTAAAATAACAGTTTTCTTGCTTATTATGAAATATTTGCATCATATTTGAATGCTTCGTAATGATTTCTTAGCTGCCGCTAAGTTAATTACTACAATTTGTCAGGTGTTTATCTAAGAACAAGTCGGATTTTTTATGATTACGTTTTTTTTTATTATTTATTTTTGTAAGAACACTAATTTTTATGTTAAAATGAGTTATTTTAATTTGAAAATGCTGAAAAATGATGAGTTATTATGTTAAATGGGAGGACCTAACAATAAAACCTCAAAAAAAAAAAAATTATTTTTGGCCTAATTATGTCCATATGTCTTTAATATTTACACATTTTCGCATCATTGATAGGCTGTTTCAGACCAAGTGTGCATATTTTTGTGCTATTTGATTTAATTAACATGAAAATCTTTACGAGCTAACTAAAGAATCTTTGATTGTTGAGTGTTCATTAAGAGAAATTATAAATTAATGTGATTTCTCTAACCTTTTGAGAGCGTTTATAGAAAAACATACCCGCCATAATAGGAAGTATAACAGCCTAAAAATTGTATGTATACTTTCCGAAGTATAATTTATTATGCTCATCATTTTCTTGTCAGCTTGCGTAATTGTATTATATATGGTTTCAATTATCTGTATCAGGCAAAGTTTTCACTAATTTTAGCATAAATATATATCACGAGTGTTGACGAGCACAAAAATTGCTAATATATTCCCTCTATATTTAGAAATAGGAGAGGTAAGGTTTTGTTTTTTAATATATTGCATTAAATGTATTCTCTATTAAATTATTATTGCTCTCAATTGAAATTATGCTTACTTGAAATAACAAAGAATAAAATCCAATATACTAAGCTTTAGGACATGCAACATGATTATGCAATGAATATGGCTATGAGGACTCCATAATAAAGAAAGTTACTGTAATTGAGTTAGAGATCATATATAAATATGTAAAGTCACTTTACATAGACCACAAAATATAATAGGTAATATCCTATTCTTCCATTTAATAGATTAAGAATTTATCATTTTGATTCTTATTTTATACTCGTATTCAACTGTATTTAAGGGATCCCTCTACAATCTTGTCTTACATATTAATCATCAATTTTCCTTACGCATTTTCTATATTATTAAAATATATCATTTTAACCTAAAAATGATTTTTCTTTATTAAAATAAACTAATTAAACCATTCGTAATAAAAAATCCGACATTTTTTTTGTAAACAAATAAAAATTTGGCTATTTAACATACTTTAGCTAGAACTCATTACTAAGCATTTAAATAAGATGCAATTAATTCATATTAAGCAAGAAAACAAATATTTTCATGTTTCTTAACAAATGTATTTTTATCTAATATAACTATTTTAAGCAATTTCAACTGACGAAAATATGATTTTATAGAGAAAATTCATCAAATTAGAGCTATAAAAGACAAGAGAATCTATGCGCGACTCGTCGTCTAGGTCTTTCCCTGGCAGACATGTATGGCCGTCTCTCGCTCGACCAGATTATCCTCTTAATAGATCGCTTCCTCTTTCGTTCCCGTACTGCAGAACCTTACATTGAAGTACGAGTACTAAAATAAAGTCCAAAATGATTTAAAATTTTAAATTTAATGGCGAAGATAATCTTACCATATATTTGCTATTAAAAAGTACTTTATATAATTCAATAATATTATAAATTACAACAGAATTCGATGGTTCATTTGATTGGAATTTGCCTCGATAAACACATTCGTCCATAAAATTGCTTTAAATTGTTAAATTTTCGATAAAATCATTTCGTTAAAAAACATGAAAATAAGTGTTTTCTTGCTTAATATGAAATATTTGTATCATATTTAAATGCTTAGTAATGATTTGTTACCTGAGGGTATGTTACTGAGGCCTATTTTGTTTGGTGTTTTTCTAAGAAAATGTCGGATTTTTTATTACGAATGGTTTAATTAGTTTATTTTAGTAAAGAACACTCATTTTTGGTTGAAATGAGTTATTTTAATTTGAAAATGCTGGAAAATGATGGATTATGATGGTAAATGAGGAGGATCCTAAGGATAAAACCTCATTATAAGATTTTTATTTTGCCTGATCATGTCCATATGTCTTTAATATTTACGACTTTCGCATCATTGGTAGGCTGTTTCAGTCTAAGTGTGCTTATTCTTTTGTTATTTATTGTAATTAATATTAAAATCTTTATGTTAAATAAAAAACCTACTCATTTCATATGAATAAATATTTGGTCGGCACGTTTTGATTTAAAATAGCCATCAGATAACCATAAAATAGCCTAAAAATGTGAATATTTGAGAATATTTTCACTTATTGTTCTTGTTCACTGAAGATAATTCATATCAACATTTGCCTATTTAGCATATTATATCCATGATTGAAGAAAAAATTGCTAATAATTTGAAGAATGGTGTTTAAAGGGTAATTTACCTATTATCCATAATATGCCTAAAAGCTATATATATGTTTGTAGACTTGATTATGTAATGAATATGGCTCTTAATTATCTTACTAGGCTCACATTTCCCTTTATAAGCTAATATCTCATTCATTCTAGCAAAAACAGTTTCTCCATAAGTCTAACATACATCCTTGTTCCTTTTCTACAAATACCTAGAAATTTCCTGAGTATACAATGTCTATTGGATAAATTGACAAGTCATCTGACAATTCAAAAAGTTTTACTTAACACCATGAAGACTTGACAAACCTTCGCTCTCTGTCTTTATTTTTTAATTCTCTGGTATAGTGTTAATAGAGACATACTTCAAAGATTATAACAAAGATCAGTTTGAAATTATAAGCTATGACCTCTTCAATACTTATTTCAAAGGAAAAATAGTGGGAAGAATATCTGTATTCATTAAAAAGGAGCACTTGCATAACGTTCAATGAAGAAAATAGGAAAATTAATTTATTTGCAATATACCGACCACCACAAGGAAGTAAAGTAAATTTCGTAAAGACACTCGATGAAATCAGTAGCAACGCACTGAAAAATGGGATGTCATTTAACAGCTGGTAACTTTATGATTGAGGTATGCAACAATGCCACTACCTCATGTCGTTCAAATTAAATAATTGACACTATGACATGAAATGGATTAGTAAATTGCATAATAAGTATAAAAAAGTTAAATGTTCATCAAACTCTACAATAATCGATTATATATTCTCAAATAAAAGAGTCAACTATATCCTCTGCGGTGTACTCAGATATTTCAGACCACTACCCCTGTGCATTAATGTTATAATCACGACCTTCTTCAAAAGAACAAGAAAAATTAGATTTAAAACTCGTATCTGATGATACTAAAATATTTCAAAACAAAATAAAAACAACAGATTTTTCATTTGTACACAGTTCCAATGTTTCAATAGATGAAAAAATCACAAATTCAACCATTACCTACTGTACATATGACAAACACTTTCCCATAAAATACAAAACTACTACAGATAAAAAGGATTATTTAAAAAATGATTAACAAAACGTTGCTAAGATCAATATGGCAAAAAAACAAGCTCCTTAAAATTGTTAAGGGAGGCATCATTCCAATACAAACTTTTACTACACATTCTGCATTACTGAAAAAACTAATTAGAGAATCTAAAACTAACTATTTTGAATACAAATTTATAAACCCCAAAACGAAAATTGAAAAAGCTAATTAGGAAATCTAAAGCCAACATTTTGAATACAAATTTAAACAAATCAAAAACAATGGCCAATCAACATGGAGATTAATAAACAACATCTTAAAAAGTCACAAAAATAATGAAGTTGTAATTCCAGAAATAAAATTTTAAGAAGAGATAGTGACAGATAAGCAACTCATATTCAATGAATTGAATTCCTAATTCACAAATATAGGAGCTAAAGTGACAGAAGAAATTCTAAAATCAAATGTGTCTTTAACTGACTACCTAGAAATGCACAAAGATCAAAAATTCTCTTTTACAATCATATCAAGTTCCGAAGTCATGTGTGCAATAAATAGTTTGAAAAACAAAATCTGACATTGTTAGTGTTCCAAACTGAATGTACAAATACAGCATAAACGAATCTCACCAATATTAGCCATCCTTTATTTGAGATAGGTCACTTTCCAGAAAAAATGACAATAGCAAGAGTTACCCACATTCCTAACACCAATAACACTTTAATTCCTAATAACTTCCGTCTGATGTCTATTAAATGGTAAAATTTTAGAGAAATTGGTGCATATACAATTTACAAATTACTTTTACCACAATAAACTACTTTCACGGTCTCATTTCAGATTTACAAAAAATCGGAATACAAAAGATGCACTAACTCATTTTTGAAAATACATAGAGAAATCTAAACAGCAAAATAAGATGTATTCTACAACCACCAGATTTTTAAAAAGCATTTGATGTTCTGCACATCTTACTCCTACATAAATTGGATAAGCTTTGCGTTTCGAAAGAATCCATAACCTGGTTCCGGTCATATTTACCTGGTAGAGCACAATACGTGAAGTTAGGAGATGTCTCATCCTCCTAACTCCAATTAGGGGTGCCTCAGGGATCCTTTTTGGGTTCACTATTCTTTAACATACATACTAATGACTTACAAAACGGTCATAATTCTTTATTTTCTCAATACGTTGATGAACCGCAATTATAATAACAGACCGTAATACCGATACCCTCAACACAAAAGTTAAAAACGCATTAAAAATTTTTATAAAATGGGTAGAAGCAAACAGGTTTTCCCTTAACCTTCAAAAAACACAATACTTAATAATGACGAACGTTAAAACTTCTATCAAGCTACATATCATGACAAAAGATACGATCATAAACAAATCAAATCTGAAAAACTATTTGGAGTTATTTTTGATGAGAAACTTTCCTTCAATAACCACATAAATAGTCTTATTAGCTAACTTCCCTATGGTACCTATGCATTCTTAAGGATAAAAAACTTTATTTCAAAATATTTACTGAAAAATCTATGCAGAGAAAAAAATGAAGAATATAGGTTGAAGTATCCTAGATGTTGAGTGTCATCATATTGTGGGAGAAAAATAATGACACCAATCACCTTGCCTTATTCTCATCATTGCCATTATATAAAATACATATAAATAAAATAGGAAAAATATAATAGATAAATTAAAAAAAAAGTGATAAACATATTAAGATGTTAATTTGGTCTGAGATTAATAATATACGAATAATAATAAAATTTTAATGGTCCATTTTATCTATCAAAAAACAAGAAAAAGGGGGTTTTCCTTGTTATTTGTTGTCAGGCAAATGAATGAAAGATGTACAAGAGAACGTCCTCTTCAGAATTTCATAAGGAGTCGAGTCATCATATAAGATAATTCATCAGACCATAAATGATATTCCAAAATGAGATGTTCACCTAGAAAATCATATTTGCTGACAGTGCTTGTTCTTAAGAATTGAATGTCAAAATAAAATGATAATAATAAGGAAAAAAAAATATAAAAAATATTGTAAAAAATTAACAATTGCGATTTACCAGAAAAAAGGTTAAATAATAAACAAATAAATAAATAAGTATAAAAAAACACTTCGAAAAGTAAGAATATTATACTATATAAATATTTAAAAAAGTGAATTTGAAATAAGCAAATAATTAAATTTAGGAAAATAAAATTCAAAATCATTGAATTTAAAATAATACTTGAAATATAGATGAAAGAATATGAACTAATTTTAAATATAAAAAAAATATACAAATAAATAAATGATGGTATTTATTATCTGATAAAAATTAGATACTCGATTTTTAGGCAAGAATATAAAAACAAGAGAATAACATTTGTCGAATTATTAGAAATGATAATTGTAAATAGGGATATTAATGATAATTAGATTAAAAAAAGTTTTTAAAAGATTGCTTATCTAAGATAGAATTAACTTACTGAAGTCTATTTGAATTGAACCTTTATGGTTTGTTTAGTTAGTAAGTTAATATAACATTAAGTTAAGTAAACACCAGTCATTTGTCAAAATTAAGGTTAGGAATAAATATCAAATTAAAATAATTGATATTATAATTAAGTAGCAACAATCACTTAACAAAATTAAGGTTAGGTAAGAATATCAAATTGAAAATTTGATATGATTAAGTAACACCAATCACAACAAAATTCAGGTTAGGTATGAATATCAAATGAAAATATTTGATATTATGATCTATCTCTCATTTCAAATTGGGGCAGAGAAAAGATGATCGTTTTCAATGACTCAAAAACTCAATTCCTCCATCTCTCTACTCGTCACAATCTTCCACACACTATGATATCTTCTTCGAAAAACAAACTCAAGCTCCATCTGTTTTAATATTTTGGTTTTTCTTTTTTCATGATTTTCTTTGAAGATCAATTACTTCTTTCTAACAGCTTCAAGAGGTGGGTGTTCTAGCGCTTCAGATTTTTTACGCCACCCTATTGCTTGCTCTTATAGGGTGTTGTTCGCCCTTGTAGGAGTATGCTCGCACATCTGGGTGGTTCACCTACAGCTTCCTAGAGAAGTGGGTCAGGGCATTTCGTCTCATCAGCTCTTGCTCTTACTAACTCTCTTCAATTCTTTTGCCGTCGAATCGTTGCGTCACTCTCTCTATTACTATCGCTATTACAACGACACTGCTCTTCTAACTCTATCGTCGCATACCTCCTCCATTAAGAAGCTCGTGCGACACGCCCTTTCTACACATCTCATCCTTTCTCTGTCCAACTCTCCGACCCCAGACTTAACCTATGCTAATCTTACATATACTTTACAGGTAAGTTGGACCACTCCCTTATTTTTCCCAACTTCCTATGACTTACAGCACTTTCAAATGTCGTGTATCAGGTTACGTGAATGGCCTTATTGATTTAATTGATCCATGTTCCCTGAACTTTTCCCCAACTTGGTGGATAAAACATTGGAATGACCTTCTGGCTCTTATGCACCCTAAACCAGAGGTAATGAAATTAAATAAGAATATATCTATAGATACATTCAATCACGTAACAGTTAGAGTTGAGAGGGTTAGGTCATATAATCGAATAATCCATCATATTTGATTGTTTGGATTAAGTATATACTGAGCCGATCGATTTAACAAAATTTCCTATGGTTTGTGGGAATATCTAGATTAATATAGTATCTATTATGGAAAACAGTAACATCATATTACTAATCATATAGAGTTGATGAATATATTATGAGAAAAGTAGTTGATATCGAGATAATGTATACACTTGACAAAATCACTGTACAAATGATAAGTGAATGTGTTACTGACATGTCATAAAATAATATATCAGATCGTCGGAAAAAAACTTAGGTATAAGTTAGGTGTTAGGAGTTAAATATAAAATGTTGTAAAACTTGATATTGTAATTAAATCATTAAGACTCAGTAATGAATCATCTTTGATCGATTATGTCTATGTAGGTGCTAATAGAATAAATAGAGTTAATATAATTATACATGATTAAAATTCTAAAATTAAAGTAATCTATGTTGATCAATTTTTAGTAGTTGATTTAAATTCGTGGTGTATGTGTTATTTTATTGGATTCCAAGAATGGTATATAATAATCTTGTGATGGAGGAATTAAGATGATATAATAAATCTACATATTTAATTAAGAATGAGCTGGAGTTTTATGTGATTTATAGTATAATGATTTGATTTTTTCTGATAGAGATGTTATGATGGTATTAATGGGGTTAGTAGATAATAAATAGATTGGAATGATTCCTGACTCTTCCGATAGAGAAGCTAACCTGTAAATGAATACAATGTCCTGCCACCCAGACTAAGACCTTTCTAGTGGATGATGATCAACTGACATATAGTTGAATTATTAATGAGGTATTGAGGGGTTAGTAAATAAATATGAATGTTCCTCCTCCGAAGCAACAATACATGTCCTCCACCCAGATAAGAACCTTTTTATATGACACACATCGACCGAAAAGTGTTCATGCATAATTATAAAGACATCAAGAACATAATTATTATTAGATAATTCTATGTCTTTGCTGATCTATTTCTTCTTAATTCTACTTTAATATTACACTTTTCACCTTATATATAATAATTTTGAGAATTTTTTATAACCTCATTAATTTATACTTTAGATTTTTATATTGTCAACGTACTGATTTAGCTCCTGTGCGCAGTAGAGTCTCTATACTCTGACTGCACTGTGATATATAGCCATTCTTATTCACAAAATAAATTTAAGTATTAATTAAATTAATTTTAAAAATATATTTAACTTGCATTTCTGCACTATAATATTCCAAATTATTTTTAACAACTAGAAACTCAAATAATAAATATATTATGATTATTAATTCAATATGATATCAATGATTTCTTTTTTTAATATAAAATAAGTAATATTTATTTGTTATTGTAAATAAATTAATTTATATTTAATAAAATAAAACATTTAAAAAAAAAAAAAAAAAAAAAAAAAAAAAAAAAAAAAAAAAAAAAAAAAAAAAATTAAAAAAATAAAATACAATAAAAAATATTTATATTTTTTTAAATTTTTTTAAAATTATATATATATATAATCATTTGGTACTTAAAAATCTCATAAGTATGAAGAAAAGCACAAAATTTTTGAAATTATAGAAAATTACAGACTCTTAACTTTTTAAAGTTAATATGGGCAAAAATTTTTAATTTTTATGCATGAAAATTGTGAATAATAAAAAAGCAGGTAATAACGTATGATTTTTTTAATTTAAAATATTTAAAATCTTTCTCCACTATATTATTTAAATATATATATATATTTTTTTTTTTTTTTTTTTTTTTTTTTTTTTTTTTTTTTTTTTTTTTTTTTTTTTTTTTTTTTTTATTATTTTTTTTTACTGTTATATATATATATATGCTCCAAGACTATCCTCCTCTTCTCTATTAACTGTTGTCCAAAGGGACATATTCCAAACTGAAAGGAGTAAGGTATGTTGGAGTCATCAGCGTAGGAGTGGAAAGGAGATGAGTTAATAGAAAGAAGTGTTGGAGATATAACATAACCCTGAGGAACACAATTATTAATAGAATTAAAGACGATTATAGATTTAAACAGCTGTATTGAACGACAGGAAATTAAATTAAAAATATCACAGACAGTAAGATAAATGCCGAA